>SJYW01028680.1:17296-31763 GCA_006410735.1 Raphicerus campestris | reverse complement strand
TAAAGAGTTCATTCAAAAATACTCTACTCTTCTGAACTTTAGGTGGACTATCCCGATTTCATCCTACATGGCTTCTTGACAATTCCCAGATGCATTGAGCCCCAGCTGCCCATACTGATGGACCAGCTTGATAACACACCTTTGTATTGACTATTTTCTGTTTGATATTTCCTAGTTCCCCATTCCTGGCCTCTGGACTTTCCAAAATAAACAATTTGTATGAGGACTTCAGCTCAGGCTTTGAGTTCCTAGGCAATGCCAGCAATAGACTCAGACCAAACATTAGAGACATGTTTATAGTTTAATGAGTCTACTAATTAGAGGAATTTATTCCCTATTCAAAGAAAATAATAACTCCAATTTATAAATACAGAAAAGCCTGTTTCTCTTTTTAACCGTGGTTCATCCACTTGGTGCTTGATTTTTCAAATAAAATTAAGTTGCTTCTCTGGGGCCCTACTTAATTACTGCAGCACCTAGATAAACTCTATTTGCTCAGAAAGCCAAGTTTTGAGAGCCACTCCTAATCAAGACGTTCTTTGCCTCATCAATTTGTATTGTACACTGTTGCTGCAGATTAAATTGATGAAAATGCTAGTCTTTTCTTTAATATGAAGGCCAGTTTTATATTTTAAGAGAAAACTAAATAAATTGAAAATGCTTCAAAGAAGAGACACAGCAATACTTAAAGGAATGGAAAATGGAACATAGAGTAAAGGCACTATTTTTGTATCTCCAAGACAACAAGCATTGCTTAAGGTTTCACAGCAATGAGGATATCATTTACATCTAAAATTAATGTAATTTGCTTTTATAAAAGTTTAATTACAAGTTGGGAGATTTTAGTAGCTTTTACTGGGAAGTAGACTACAATCAGCTTTTATGGTTTATAATGAAAACCCTTTGCCATCCAATTTTTATTTTTAATATTAAACTAAATTAAATCAAAAGTTTTGATAAAATGATTAGTCCAAAAAAAAGTGCATTTCTTCAGAAAAATTAATCTAAAGAACACTTAAATTAGTGATGTCAAGATAATATGTGTTGTTAAAGTCAAATCTTCAATGTTTGCAATTTCAGAAGTGTTGTCAATATTTTTATGCTTTCTTATTAGATATCAAAAGCCACATAATATTATGAATTTTAATAACATGTAATGAAAGACAAAACATAAATCTAATAATAGAACATTAATTTAATTTCATGATAACTTCAACTTTCTTTTAAAACATTCTATCTGATTCTTTCACAGTAAATATAAATTATTTTCAAAATTTAAAAAAGTCTATTGAAATAGAAACACTTGCCAGGGAAAAGATTTCATATAATCACCAAAATAAGAGAAATATTAAAAAGTGAAAATCATTAAGGCTCAAACCATGAAGCATAAGAATAAAGATATTTTTGTCATCTTTAGAATGGTATTTTTTATCACATATGTTAAATTGATGTGAGTTCCAAAAAAGTGAGATCAAATTGAAGAATACCCCGAGCTACCAAATATGACAAAAGCTTTACAGTTCTCCAGGCACATTACTATTTACATAATGTAGGGTTGAGTCAATAATAAGGACCATTTTGATTTCTCAGAGAATATGAAGAAAAATAAGGGAACTAAGGATAAACAGGAAAGTAGAAAAGAACAGCATCCATAAAATAGATTGAGCATTGATCATGGGAATTTCAATTACTGGGAAAATGTCTTGCACAATAGCCCTGTAGTCGATAAAGAAAATGCATAGTCTTAGGAGGAATGCTGGATGATTCTCACACACCATTTATTATGGAACCTCAACAGAACAGTAGAAACAAGAACTCCTGGACAGAATCTTGCTGAACAAACTCAGCCACCATGGAATTTCGAGAGCTCGGTGATCACTAGACTTCAAAATATTTTCAATTTCCTTTGAAGTAGATGATGTCTGTTGTTTTTAATAAACCATGTAAATTACCACAGTTTTGATGCTTGTGTTCTCTTACCCAGAAGTCTTCAATTTTCTTGTTTGTTAAAACAAAAGTCATTCTCACCCATCAGCAATGTTAAAATCATGACCCACACCTTTGAACAATTATTTATCTAACTTAATCTCCCTCTCCCCCCTTATCCTAAGCTTGGACTGTAGCCCACCAGGCTCCTGTGTCCATGAGATTTCCAGGCAAGGATACTGGAGTGGGTTGCCATTTCCTTCACCATAAGCTTATATATGGTTATCTTAATCGATATATTTTTTGAAACCTCCATCCATGTCTAACTTCTGTATTTTCTGCATTAGGGTGTATTTATAAGACAAGTTTAACAATGTTTTTAAAAAGAAATTACTAGTTAGTGTAATTTGAAACAAAACAGCATCCATTTTATTTTTTTGAAATCCCAAACTAAGTATCTAATGTTCACTGTGCATGTGTACTAAGTTGCTCAGGCACGTCAGACTCTTTGTGACCCTATGGACTGTAGTCGCCAGGCTGCTCTGTTTATGGGATTCTCCAGGCAAGAATACTGGAGTGGGTTGCCATGCCAACCTCCAGGGGATCGTCCCAACCCAGGGATCAAACCCACATCTCTTATGTTTCCTGCATTGGCANGCTTTACAGTTCTCCAGGCACATTACTATTTACATAATGTAGGGTTGAGTCAATAATAAGGACCATTTTGATTTCTCAGAGAATATGAAGAAAAATAAGGGAACTAAGGATAAATAGGAAAGTAGAAAAAACAGCATCCATAAAATAGATTGAGCATTGATCATGGGAATTTCAATTACTGGGAAAATGTCTTGCACAATAGCCCTGTAGTCGATAAAGAAAATGCATAGTCTTAGGAGGAATGCTGGATGATTCTCACACACCATTTATTATGGAACCTCAACAGAACAGTAGAAACAAGAACTCCTGGACAGAATCTTGCTGAACAAACTCAGCCACCATGGAATTTCGAGAGCTCGGTGATCACTAGACTTCAAAATATTTTCAATTTCCTTTGAAGTAGATGATGTCTGTTGTTTTTAATAAACCATGTAAATTACCACAGTTTTGATGCTTGTGTTCTCTTACCCAGAAGTCTTCAATTTTCTTGTTTGTTAAAACAAAAGTCATTCTCACCCATCAGCAATGTTAAAATCATGACCCACACCTTTGAACAATTATTTATCTAACTTAATCTCCCTCTCCCCCCTTATCCTAAGCTTGGACTGTAGCCCACCAGGCTCCTGTGTCCATGAGATTTCCAGGCAAGGATACTGGAGTGGGTTGCCATTTCCTTCACCATAAGCTTATATATGGTTATCTTAATCGATATATTTTTTGAAACCTCCATCCATGTCTAACTTCTGTATTTTCTGCATTAGGGTGTATTTATAAGACAAGTTTAACAATGTTTTTAAAAAGAAATTACTAGTTAGTGTAATTTGAAACAAAACAGCATCCATTTTATTTTTTTGAAATCCCAAACTAAGTATCTAATGTTCACTGTGCATGTGTACTAAGTTGCTCAGGCACGTCAGACTCTTTGTGACCCTATGGACTGTAGTCGCCAGGCTGCTCTGTTTATGGGATTCTCCAGGCAAGAATACTGGAGTGGGTTGCCATGCCAACCTCCAGGGGATCGTCCCAACCCAGGGATCAAACCCACATCTCTTATGTTTCCTGCATTGGCAGGCGGATTCTTTCCCAATAGTGCCACCTGTTCTAATGTGTATTAGTGATATTTTAAAACAATTAGAGCTTTTGCTTAGGCACCGTTTACCAGTTTTTTCAGATAAGAACTATTAGTTTGAACAACAACCCTCTATTTTACAGTACTGTATTGGTTTTGCCATACATCGACATGAATCATCCACATGTAAAATAGAATAAAGTATTAAAAAAGTACTTTTATTACTAGCAAGATTGAACGTCATTTCAAATATTCATCAGTAATAAATAATTCTCTTTTTAATAATCAAAAAAAAAAGAACAACCCTCATATATCTGTACAAGTATACATTTCACTTCATTCTTGGTAAATAAATCATTAACATTCTAATTTCCATAAACTTGCCTAACATCTAATGCCACATCTGGGACATCTCAGCATCACAAGCAAATATCAACAAAGATACTACTGCTACCTCTAATGATAATAATACAAGAAGAAGAAAAAGGAGGAGAAAACTTAAGTGTAAATTTTAAGTATTAGGCTCCTTTTGTGTAATTATATATACATGTATATGAACATTTTATGATTCTTTGTACAATAAACTGAAATCAAATTAACTGCACAACTGATAAATTCAATGAAAATTACATTTCCTCTTTAACTGAATTACCTAGTCAAATTAATATAAATGCCTGTTTGGCAAACAGAAGAGAATAAATGGATTATGCCTTTTGCTGTTGTTCAGTTGCTAAGTCATGTCCAACTCTTTGCAACCCATGGACTGCAGCATGCTTAACACTGGTATTAAATCTACAGATTAACTTATTCTTGAACACTGATCATATAATATATAACTCATATAAGAATTACATTTTGAATGCTGAGATATAAACATGAACATGCTCTTTTCTGAACACTAATTTTTAATAGAAACTAATATTGTAGAATACTCATTTTGACTCTATAGTGATATTTTTGCATATCCTGAACACTAGTAAAAATAATTGCAGTGAAGATTCAATACAAAAATAATTTAAATCAAACAAAAATTTAGAAAGAAAACAAGGAGAGATTTGAGGAAGGTCAAACACTGAGTGAATTTTTTTTTAAGGTAAATAGAAAAACAAGTCTATACTGGGCATTTTTGACTAAAGATCAGACAACATTTTTATAAATGGCATTTTTCTATAAAGAAACACATTGCACATTTACCAATATGAAGGCACTTGACTAGCATATGTTCCCAAAAATTAAGCTCTTAAATCTGACAGGGCATCTGTTTTAGGTTCATTCAAGGAGATAACAACTGAGGGACTGCTTAGACTAAAATCTGTTATCTTGCTAATGAAGAACCTCTCTGAGGGAGCAAGAGACAACTGCACTCACATTCCCTATTTACTCTATTTTCTCTTTATCCTTTACTTTTCTTGCTTTCTCTTGCTCTTTCTACTTTTCCTCACTTTCAGTAATTATTATTCTATAATATCCTTTCTTTGTTAGACTGACGTATTATGTAAATAAAATTTATTTAACATTGAGTATGATGGCTTCTAATTCTCTTGGAAATCAGTCTGAGAACTGACCTTTCATATCTTTCATGGAAGAAGAATTGAGAGACATACAGGAACATGTAGAATTGCAAATCAAACAGACAGATATAAAGAAGGATTAAGAATACATTATGCACTATGAATGAAGATGGCAGAGGCAGATAGGTAAGAATTATGGATAATGTATTAGACCTATGTAAATTATAATCTTGTTTTCAACATCTGATGGGTAACTATGGGGATGTAACATAACCTTTTAAAGCT
Organism: Raphicerus campestris; assembly: GCA_006410735.1. NCBI lineage: Eukaryota > Metazoa > Chordata > Mammalia > Artiodactyla > Bovidae > Raphicerus > Raphicerus campestris. The sequence goes on along the minus strand of SJYW01028680.1, from coordinate 26,315 downwards.
TCAATTATTTTATTTAAAGATATATATAATATTAGATTATGGGATTATAGTTTCATGAGAATTCAATGACTTAGCATCTGCAACAATTGCAATATTTTTAATTGATTGCCTATACATGTCAGCGGAGAAGGCAATGGCATCCCACTCTAGTACTCTTGCCTGGAAACTCCCATGGATGGAGGAGCCTAGTAGGCTGCAGTCCATGGGGTCGCTAAGAGTCGGACACTACTGAGCGACTTCACTTTCACTTTTTACTTTCTTGCATTGGAGATGGCAACCCACTCCAGTGTTTTTGCCTGGAGAATCCCAGGGATGACGGAGCCCAATGGGCTGCCGCCTGTGGGGGCGCACAGAGTTGGACAAGACTGAAGCGACTTAGAAGCATACATGTCAGATGCTATGTTGATAAATGTTTAATAAAATTTACTTCAAATGTTGTTTCATTAGGCATCTACTGCTGCTGCTGCTAAGTCGCTTCAGTCATGTCTGACTCTGTGTGACCCCATAGATGGCAGCCCACCAGGCTCCTCTGTCCCTGGGATTCTCCAGGCAAGAATACTGGAGTGGGTTGCCATTTCCCTCTCCAATACATGAAAGTGAAAAGTGAAAGTGAAGTCGCTCATCGTATCCGACACTTAGTGACCCCATAAACTGCAGTCTACCAGGCTCCTCCATCCATGGGATTTTCTAGGCAAGAGTACTGAATTAGGTGGCCATTGCCTTCTCCCATTAGACATCTGAATGACAGTAAATCAAAGGACACAAATTTTAAAATGGTTGCAGTCAGAATATCTATCTGCCAATAGAGGCTAGAGAGACAGCACTTAACTCATCAAAAGGTGGAAGAAATAGACAAACCAATAGAATAATCAAAGAACTGTGAGTATTTTGACACAAGATTTTGTGTATCATTGTCCCTAGCTTCTTAATATTGTTCTTGCTAATAGTGAGGATGATGGTTATGAAGATAAGAATGCTAAAGATGATGATAATGATAATAGTGACAATAAATACAGTGCTCATTATTGCCCTGAATTGCAATATAGGTCTCAAAATTCTAAGTAAAACATAAATGAATTGATTACATAGTATATTAACATAAAATACCAGGGTTCAAGAGATTTTATTTGTATCTTAAGAAATATTATCAATAGAACTACTAGAAAATTAAGAGTTTGGCTTTGAATTTCTTACCACTAGCACCACTGGGCTTCCCATGTAGCGCTAGTGGTGAAGAACCCACCTACCAATGCAGGAGACATAGAGAGGTGAGTTTGATCCCTCAGTTGGGAAGTTCCCCTGGAGGAAGGTATGACAATCCACTTCAGTATGCTCTCCTATGGACAGGGGGGCCTGGCAGCTACAGTCCATAGGGTCTCACAGAGTTGGATATGACTGAGCAACTTAGCTTTAAACTTCTGGTGTTTAAAAAGGAGAAAATAATCAATGATGTTATGAGTGAAAGCTACAGGAAGACAATGTATATATGTGAGTGTGTGTGTGTGTGTGTGTGTGTGTGTGTGTGTGTGCGTGCGTGCGTGCACATATGTGCCATGAGAATAAACAGAATTCTGTATTAGATACTTGTCATTCAGAAAAATGATGAAAATTTTAAGTAACAGGAATTCACTTCACTTGCCTTGATTACAAATCACCCATAATTATAGCTGATCACCACTGAATGAAGTTCAGGTTGTATATTCTCTTCAAATATGGTACAAAGGAGAAAGTATTATTTTTCAAATGAGTCATGTCATCAGCTTAGAGTTATTAGTTCAATTTTTCAGGGTATTACTCTACCATAAAAATTGCCTAAATTTATGTTCACATTACATTGTTGTCTCATAGCTGAAATAAATGTTAACCATTCTCCATGGAGTTACTTAATCAAACTCCATTAGAGTCACTATCAATTTTTCAACTGTGATTTCTTCTCTACACTATGCCCTTCACTATGTACTTAAGGAAATGAACTTTACATTTTCTATGCTCCTAAAGAAATTTGAACATATATATTTTAATAACATACCATAATTTTATCATTATGTATTAGCACACACACTCAGCTAAATTGTTATCATTTTTGGTCAATTCCCTGTAGCCAGGTTATGCTGTGCTGTGCTTAGTCTCTCAGTCATGTTCTGTTCTTTGCAACCCCATGGACTGTAGCCTTCTAGGCACCTCTATCCATGGGGATTCTCCAGGCAAAAACACTAGAGTGGGTTGCCATGCCCTTCTCCAGGGGATCTTCCCAAATCAGAGATTGAACCCAGGACTCCCACATTACAGGCAGATTCTTTACTGTCTGAAGCACCAGGAAAGCCCAAGAATACTGAAATAGGTAGCCTTTCCCTTCTCCAGGGGGGATCTTCCCTACCCAGGAATCCAACTGGGGTCTCCTGTATTGCAGGCACATTCATTACCAGCTGAACTAGCAGGGAAGCCCAGCCAGCTTATATTTCATGTTTACTAAACAACTGAATGTACATTTAAGGATTAACTTCAAATATCTAATAATTTGGTCATATAAATTCTTGGATTGAAATATGTCAATTTTGGAGAAAAAATATTGAATTAAGGTGTGAGAAGTTTCAGATGTATGAACAATATTACAGTCATTTATAAAGATTATTTTAACTTACATTCTACAAGAATACTAGGACTCATAAATATTGTAATATTGTTATTACAGGCATTCATATGTGATAATTTTTATATAACTGGATAACTACCTTATTTAATATGAAGTTGCTAAGGAACTGTGATTTTTATTTGTATCTATTCAATTTAGACATAATTTTGGTCATGAAAAAACTGTATTTTGAGGTACCTTATATTAAACTTATGACAAAAATTAATGCTGCCAGGTATAATACGATAGTTCACTATCTACCTCTAAACATTGTATAAAAGATAACCAATTACACAGAATGTAATGTTTAACTTTTGAATTGAGTGGCAGCANACATTCTACAAGAATACTAGGACTCATAAATATTGTAATATTGTTATTACAGGCATTCATATGTGATAATTTTTATATAACTGGATAACTACCTTATTTAATATGAAGTTGCTAAGGAACTGTGATTTTTATTTGTATCTATTCAATTTAGACATAATTTTGGTCATGAAAAAACTGTATTTTGAGGTACCTTATATTAAACTTATGACAAAAATTAATGCTGCCAGGTATAATACGATAGTTCACTATCTACCTCTAAACATTGTATAAAAGATAACCAATTACACAGAATGTAATGTTTAACTTTTGAATTGAGTGGCAGCAGAGCCACTAATTTGATTTTTATTATTAAAATCAGACCCCCAAATGTTATATTAAAGCTGTTTTGTGGTTCAAGAATTTTCATTATCCATGATTACCTCTAATTAAAGTTTCCTTGAGGTCAATATACTTTTGAAAGATTTTGTAATAACAGTGTAGATTAAATCCAAATAATCTGGCAAAGTTTTAAAACTGCTTTGTTTTTGGATGACCTTATTATGGTGAGAATATCTTTCCTATCTTTTAAAAGTTGATAACTCTAGAATTACTCTTGCTCAGACTGTTCACAATATACCATATGTATCATTTTCCAGCCACAGCTAATCAAATTCTTTATCTTTTCCCAGACATTCAAAAAGGTGTCAAAGCTTCATGATTGATGGTAAGCCCTAATTACCCAAGATGTGAGTTTTTGCACTATTGGCTGGTGGAGTGAACTGATGGACAGATGCAGTAATGCCAGGTGAGGCAGAGAGGAGCAGACATTCTAACAGAAATAATGTGAACAGGAGCAAAACACCTGTGCTGACGGCTTGGGGTTCACAATTTCCAAACTCATGTCTCCATACATTATAATTAATTGGAACTTACGTGGACAGGATTTCTAGATAATACTTTTGAAAGAGAAAGTTTCCAAATTTCAAANCAGGAATTCACTTCACTTGCCTTGATTACAAATCACCCATAATTATAGCTGATCACCACTGAATGAAGTTCAGGTTGTATATTCTCTTCAAATATGGTACAAAGGAGAAAGTATTATTTTTCAAATGAGTCATGTCATCAGCTTAGAGTTATTAGTTCAATTTTTCAGGGTATTACTCTACCATAAAAATTGCCTAAATTTATGTTCACATTACATTGTTGTCTCATAGCTGAAATAAATGTTAACCATTCTCCATGGAGTTACTTAATCAAACTCCATTAGAGTCACTATCAATTTTTCAACTGTGATTTCTTCTCTACACTATGCCCTTCACTATGTACTTAAGGAAATGAACTTTACATTTTCTATGCTCCTAAAGAAATTTGAACATATATATTTTAATAACATACCATAATTTTATCATTATGTATTAGCACACACACTCAGCTAAATTGTTATCATTTTTGGTCAATTCCCTGTAGCCAGGTTATGCTGTGCTGTGCTTAGTCTCTCAGTCATGTTCTGTTCTTTGCAACCCCATGGACTGTAGCCTTCTAGGCACCTCTATCCATGGGGATTCTCCAGGCAAAAACACTAGAGTGGGTTGCCATGCCCTTCTCCAGGGGATCTTCCCAAATCAGAGATTGAACCCAGGACTCCCACATTACAGGCAGATTCTTTACTGTCTGAAGCACCAGGAAAGCCCAAGAATACTGAAATAGGTAGCCTTTCCCTTCTCCAGGGGGGATCTTCCCTACCCAGGAATCCAACTGGGGTCTCCTGTATTGCAGGCACATTCATTACCAGCTGAACTAGCAGGGAAGCCCAGCCAGCTTATATTTCATGTTTACTAAACAACTGAATGTACATTTAAGGATTAACTTCAAATATCTAATAATTTGGTCATATAAATTCTTGGATTGAAATATGTCAATTTTGGAGAAAAAATATTGAATTAAGGTGTGAGAAGTTTCAGATGTATGAACAATATTACAGTCATTTATAAAGATTATTTTAACTTACATTCTACAAGAATACTAGGACTCATAAATATTGTAATATTGTTATTACAGGCATTCATATGTGATAATTTTTATATAACTGGATAACTACCTTATTTAATATGAAGTTGCTAAGGAACTGTGATTTTTATTTGTATCTATTCAATTTAGACATAATTTTGGTCATGAAAAAACTGTATTTTGAGGTACCTTATATTAAACTTATGACAAAAATTAATGCTGCCAGGTATAATACGATAGTTCACTATCTACCTCTAAACATTGTATAAAAGATAACCAATTACACAGAATGTAATGTTTAACTTTTGAATTGAGTGGCAGCAGACCTGGTTTACTCTTTACTAATTTGATTTTTATTATTAAAATCAGACCCCCAAATGTTATATTAAAGCTGTTTTGTGGTTCAAGAATTTTCATTATCCATGATTACCTCTAATTAAAGTTTCCTTGAGGTCAATATACTTTTGAAAGATTTTGTAATAACAGTGTAGATTAAATCCAAATAATCTGGCAAAGTTTTAAAACTGCTTTGTTTTTGGATGACCTTATTATGGTGAGAATATCTTTCCTATCTTTTAAAAGTTGATAACTCTAGAATTACTCTTGCTCAGACTGTTCACAATATACCATATGTATCATTTTCCAGCCACAGCTAATCAAATTCTTTATCTTTTCCCAGACATTCAAAAAGGTGTCAAAGCTTCATGATTGATGGTAAGCCCTAATTACCCAAGATGTGAGTTTTTGCACTATTGGCTGGTGGAGTGAACTGATGGACAGATGCAGTAATGCCAGGTGAGGCAGAGAGGAGCAGACATTCTAACAGAAATAATGTGAACAGGAGCAAAACACCTATGCTGACGGCTTGGGGTTCACAATTTCCAAACTCATGTCTCCATACATTATAATTAATTGGAACTTACGTGGACAGGATTTCTAGATAATACTTTTGAAAGAGAAAGTTTCCAAATTTCAAAAGGTTAAGTTTTGCTTTGATGGAAGAGTTCTTTCTGTTGATCAATACTTAATAAGAAATCTAGTAAAAAAAAAAAAAAAGAAAAAGAAAAAAGAAAAGAAACCTGGCTAAGTCAGTTACTTTTTTATAACATTATTAAAAAGCACTCATATCACTGGGTTCAGTACAACATATGTGTCTTGTCTGTTTGAACAGATATAAAATTACTGAGAGCAACTGCTTATAAATAATAATAAATATGGACTAACTAATATTTGATACAGTCATCTGTGCTTCTCATGTATTTTCATATTAGGCTATAAAAAACAATCAAAATCTTGCCGTATGGCTTATTTAAAAAAAAAAAAAGGAAGGGGTAAATAAAAAGAGGCTAAGGAAGGGTTTGGTGGCTCAGATGGTTAAAGAATCTTCGTGCAATGCAGGAGACCCAGGTTCGATCCCTGGGTTGGGAAGGCCCACTGGAGGAGGGGATGGCTATCCACTCCAGTACTCTTGCCTGGAGAATTCCATGGACAGAGGAATCTGGAGGACTACTGTCCATGGGGTCAAAAAGAGTTGGAAACTACTGAGTGACCAGCAGATGCAGGCTAAGGGAATAAAAGTATACAGTTATTGTATTAACACATTAATGGTATTTTAAAGCTTATGCTAAAAAAAAATACAAGACTGACTGATCTTTAAAAAGACTAGTACGAAGTAGTAAAAAATCTGGTTATTTAACTCAGTATGCTACTCAACCACTTAAACAAATATTTGTTGATGTATTTTCCAGAAATACAGATAGACATTTTTAGACATATATAAACTGTTTTCCACTAACAGATCCTAACTGGAATAAATGCTAAAAGACGTGACTGAATCGAGTACAAAGTAGTGATTGGAGCAAGGTTCTGATTTGATTTAACAAAGATGATTAAAAGAAAACATTGTTTCTGGATAAATATATATCTATATAAAAATAGTGACCATATGTATTAATTTTCTAGGGCTGTCATGACAAACTCTACAAACAGAGACTTAAAATAACAGAAAAGTATTATTTCATAATTTTAGTTTCCAGAAGCCCAGAACAAAAGGTCTTCATGGTTATGTGTACTCTAAAGACTCAGGGGAAGCATCCTTCTTTGCCTCTTCCGAGCTTCTGGTGGTTGCCAGCATCCTCAGCTTACAGCTGCATCACCAACTTCAGTCTCAGTCTTCAAGAAGGCACTGTCTCTGTGTGTGACTGTGTCTCTGTCTTGTAATAAAGACAACTGTCATATTGAATGCAGTATTAGTGTTCAGCCTCAATCACATCTGACTCTTTGTGACCCCATGAACTGCAGCACACCAGGCTTCCCTGTCTTTCATTATCTCCTGGAGTTTGCTCAACTTCAAGTCCATTGAGTCAGTGATGCCATTCAACCATTTTATCCCCTATCACCCCTTCTCTTTTTGCCTTCAATCTTTCCCAGCATCAAGGACTTTTCCAATGAGTTGGCTCTTCACATCAGGTGTCCGAAGTATTGGAGCTTCAATACCAGTCCTTCCAGTGAATATTCAGCATTGATTTCCTTTAGGATTGACTAGTTTGATCTCCTTGTTGTACAAGGGACTCTTCAGAGTCTTCTCCAGCATGAATTCAGTAGGACCTTGTCTTATTTAACTACATCTCCAAAGATCCTGTTTCCAAAGAGGCTGAACTCACAGGTAACTAATAACTTTTATTTTGTTTTAATTTTTCAGATAATATTTTCCAGATAAAGGCTCAATGTCCCCAAAACATGACATTATTTTGGTAACTTTACTATCTTACAATCTCTAAAATCTGATTTGTCAGCAAGGACTATTCCTTTACATTAACTAATCTTAACCCAAGGGTCCTAATGTAATTGATGTGATAATTATAAGTACTGTTAGGACGTTATGCTCTGGGTGATACATTGTGTACATAAAAAGTGAATGGTAATTACAAAAGGCTGTTTTATCAACATAAAATAATATCAGGGACTACTTAGAAAATAAAACTCTTCCTTTCTGTCTCTCTCCTTACCTCTTTTTTCTCTGAGAAAATCAGAGATTCTTGAAGGATGTTAGTAGTCTTCTCTAAACACTGTTTTCTGGCACCACTGAATTTTCACATAGAATTTTGATATTTGATAAATAATGTTCAGGTAAATTAAAGATCTATATATCCTTGTCAAAGTCATTTATAAGTAGATGATGGACAAAAAAGAAAGAAAAAGATGGTGAACTACACAATACAAAGCCTATAAGTGTCATAAGCAAAAACAGGATTTCAATAAAGCCTAGTGCACTTCTTGAAATAAAATTCAAAAATTTAGATATGCAATCTTCCATCATCATGCTCTCTTACAAGTTTCTAGGGAAATTCATTGGAAATATTTGGAAAACCTACCATTTCCTATAAGATGCAGCAGTTTATGTTTTTCATCTTCTACATACATATATGGATACATATATACCATTTGTATCCATTTGTATACCATTTGTATAAAAGACAAAAAATGGTATGGAACTAACAGAAGCAGAAGATATTAAGAAGTGGCAAGGATACACAGAAGAACTGAAAAAAAATGATCTTCATGACCAAGATAACCATGATGGTGTGATCACTAATCCAGAGCCAGACATCCTGGAATGTGAAGTCAAGTGGGCCTTAGAAAGCATCACCACGAACAAAGCTAGTGGTGGTGATGGAATTCCAGTGGAGCTGTTTCAAATCCTGAAAGATGATGCTGTGAAAGTGCTGCACTCAATATGCCAGCAAATTTGGAAAACTCAGCAGTAGCCACATGACCGGAAAAGGTCAGTTTTCATTCCAATCCCAAAGAAAGGCAATGTCAAAGAATGCTCAAACCACGGCACAATTGCACTCATCTCACACTTTAGTAAAGTAATGCTCAAAATTCTCCAAGCCAGGCTTCAGCAATATGTGAACTGTGAACTTCCTGATGTTCAAGCTGGTTTTAGAAAAGTCAGAGGAACCAGAGATCAAATTGCCAACATCTGCTGGATCATCAAAAAAGCAAGAGAGTTCCAGAAAAACATCTCTTTCTGCTTTATTGAGTATGCCAAAGCCTTTGACT
>SJYW01028678.1:244391-261667 GCA_006410735.1 Raphicerus campestris | reverse complement strand
TATAACATTTTCATATCTTTGATCTTTCAGCCCCTGGTCTCTAATCATGAATTTATTGTTTTAATCAAAGTATACTTGCTGTGCAATATAGTTCAGAAACTTCCTTAGCAGCTCAGTTGGTCAAGAATCTGCCTGTAAAGCAGGAGACACAGGAGACTCAGGTTGAGAAGATCCCTTGGAGAAGGAAATGGAAACCCACTCCAGCATTCTGACAGAGGAGCCCAGTGGGCTACTGTTCATGNTTCCTTAGCGGCTCAGTTGGTCAAGAATCTGCCTGTAAAGCAGGAGACACAGGAGACTCAGGTTGAGAAGATCCCTTGGAGAAGGAAATGGAAACCCACTCCAGCATTCTGACAGAGGAGCCCAGTGGGCTACCGTTCATGGGGTTGCAAGAGGGAGCCACAACTTGGTGACTGAACCACTACCGTGAGTGGGAGGAGCATGTAATACAGGGGCACTACCAGGGAAGCCTGTGCACTCTGGAGCCCATGGGACACAAGTAGAGAGTCCATGAGCCACAAGGACAGACTCCGCACAATACAATGAAGATTCCACGTCCAACAACCAGGACCCAACACAGCTAAATAAATAAATGAAGTAAATTTTTAAAAATTATAGAAAAAAGTCTCTGTCCTTCCGATACAAAGGGTGAGGGTTCGATCTCTGGCTGGGGAACCAAGATCCCACATGCCGCATGGCGTGGTCAGAAAAAAGTGCAGGAACATTTTAGTTCATTGAGGTAAGCATGCCAGGGAAATGATGAGCGCCCAGGCAAAGGTGCATCACTGACCACCCGGGAGAGATCAGAAGNGACCCAACACAGCTAAACAAATAAATAAAGTAAATTTTTTAAAATTATAGAAAAAAGTCTCTGTCCTTCCGATACAAAGGGTGAGGGTTTGATCTCTGGCTGGGGAACCAAGACCCCGCATGGCGTGGTCAGAAAAAAGTGCAGGAACATTTTAGTTCATTGAGGTAAGCATGCCAGGGAAATGATGAGCGTCCAGGCAAAGGTGCATCACTGACCACCCGGGAGAGATCAGAAATGGCTTTGTAGGGAGAGCTTCATCTTGGACAAAAGAAAAACAAAGACCGTAGCATACTGTGGTGGTGGCTGTGGTGAGGAGCCTGACTACAAGTGCGGGAGGTGCCAGAGCCTGGCACGCGGTCCCAGGGCCAGGAAGACCCCCGGGAGCAGGAAACGGAAGCCCACTCCGGCATTCTAGCCTGGAAAATTAAAAAAAAAAAAAAAATCCATGGACAGAGGAGCAGGTGGGCTACAGGCCATGGGGCTGCACAGGGGACACGACTGAGCAACTAAACATACACACACACAACACGCCACACACACACAACACGCCATGCAGTTGACTAGGAGACGGACATCCCACTCCACGGGCACAGGTTAATTTCAACCGCCGTGGGAGCATGGGAATCATAGAAATTCTAGGAACTGTGTCCCTGGTTNGGAAAATTAAAAAAAAAAAATCCATGGACAGAGGAGCTGGTGGGCTACAGGCCATGGGGCTGCACAGGGGACACGACTGAGCAACTAAACACACACACACACAACCCACCACACACACACAACACGCCACACACACACAACACGCCCACACACACAACACGCCACACACACACAACACGCCATGCAGTTGACTAGGAGGCGGACATCCCACTCCACGGGCACAGGTTAATTTCAACCGCCGTGGGAGCATGGGAATCATAGAAATTCTAGGAAATGTGTCCCTGGNCACAACACGCCACACACACACAACACGCCATGCAGTTGACTAGGAGACGGACATCCCACTCCACGGGCACAGGTTAATTTCAACCGCCGTGGGAGCATGGGAATCATAGAAATTCTAGGAACTGTGTCCCTGGTTTGGTCTGGCTTGAACTGACACCCACGTGAAGGGGTTAAGGCCATAGTTACAAGGGGACGTCCTGTGCCCCAGCAAGATGAGGACTTACGCCCAGTGAATCTTAAGCAGGAGAAGGATATTACCAGGGGTGCCTTTCTGAAAGGCTGTGGATGAGAGGAACAGATCCCCACAAACAAGTAACCGAGAAGGACACGCCTGGGGGGCAGTCACACAGCAGAGCTGGGGAGAGAGACTGCCAGCACAGGACTCCTAGGAGGATGGGTTATCTGACCTCACGACGCAAAGCCAGGCCAGGTGAAGGAAAGAGGAACACGAGAGATTTCCAGTTTGAATTCTGAGTAAGAGAGGGCTCCTTCCACTGAGTCAGGAAACACCTTCTCGGGTTGGAGGAGGTGCATGCTTTCAGGGTGGAAATGTCACTGCCCAGGTTAGTGGCCTTTGGGAAGCGGTCTAGACGTCATCTGCAGGGTAGGGATGACTTTCAGATTCAAGGTACAGGGTTGAAGTTGTCAGCAGAAAGGTGGCTGTCTCCAGGGCTCCGTGCAGCCCTCAGGCAGAGACTATGAAAACTCAAGACCCGACGGAGCGTGGAGTGAAGCTTGGGGTCCTGGCAGCCCTCGGACCCTGTGTGACTGAGCAGGACACAGGCTCATGAAGCCCACCCTGCTGGGCAGGAGAAGCGAGCTGGACGGGAACACCGCAGGCGAAAGCAGCGCTTTGGTAGATGAAGAAGGAAGGATGGTGGTGAATTCCAGAGATTTAAATGGGCACTGAGGATCCATCACAAGTTGGCATAAATCTTCACTGTCTTAAGTATGGGTTTCTTCTCCAAGGAGATTTTGAAACAAAGCCTGCGTTAGACTATGCCATTTACTAAATCCCCAGTCAGAACAGGCATTAGGCCCGTGATCTGAGCCTCCCAGGAGAATCCAGTGGCTGGTACCATAATGGTAGCCTGAAGGCACAGAAATCGGAAGGCTGACTTTCTCCACATGCTCGCGTCTGGACCACTGAGGACCCCGGCCAGCATCCCAGCTCACTCACAGGTCCTGCGGGATGCAGAGAATTCACCTCTGCCTCAGGTCTGGCCCTCAGCTTTACGAGCAGCAATCTGGGGGCAGAAGCACATTTTCCAAGCTCATTAGACTAGAGCACAAAGCAAGAAGAATGTCAGCTTAATAATCACAGAGGATAAAACTGCCACACACACACCCAGCAGGCCCAGTGCATTGTGTCCCTATGGTTAAGCTACAGGAAAAACCAGCTTATAAGCAGAGGCCTTCTCAGCTGAGAAACCAAGAAGGATTACTGCATGGGGACACTGTTGGTTGGTGTGTTCAGCTGTCTGTAATGAGGCAACTTACTCATTAGCTATGAGGATTTATTGTTGTAGAAGCCAAAATATTTCAAATTGGCAGACCTATTGGGGGAAGCATAATCAGAATGTTTTATTGTAAACACAGACTCAGAAGCACGCATTTGGAAGAATTGGGTATTTTCATGGCATCGGGCAAAAAGGCACCAAGGTGTCGTGCCCATAGTATCATTAGGACCACAGCACTTGAGGCTACTCAGCCACACTCACATCCACCAGCATCGCACCTGGGACACTTACAGTGGAACTCAGCACTCAAGAGCTCCCCAGCCTGTCTTCTTCTCTACAGTTCAGTTCAGTTCAGTTCAGTCACTCAGTCTTGTCTGACTCTTTGTGACCCCATGGACTGCAGCACTCCAGGCCCTCCTGTCCATCACCAAACCGGAGTTTACTCAAACTCATGTCCATGGCGCCAGTGATGCCATCCAACCATCTCATCCTCTGTCGTCCCCTTCTCCTCCTGCCCTCAATCTTTCCCAGCATCAGGGTCTTTTCAAGTGAAACAGTTATTTACATCAGGAGGCCAAAGTATTGGAGTTTCAGCTTCAACATCAGTCCTTCCAATGAATATTCAGGACTGATTTCCCTTAGGATGGACTGGTTGAATCTCCTTGCAGTCCAAGGGACTCTCAAGAGTCTTCTCCAGCACCACAATTCAAAGCCATCAGTTTTTTGGCACTCAGATTTCTTTATAGTCCAACTCTCACATCCATATACGACTACTTGAAAAAACCATAGCTTTGACTAGATGGACCTTTGTTGGCAAAGTAATGTCTCTGCTTCTTAGTAAACTGTCTAGATTGGTCATAAATTTCTTCCAAGGAGTCTTTTAATTTCATGGCTGCAGTCGCCATCTGCAGTGATTTTGGAGCCCCCCAAAAATAAAGTCTCTCACTGTTTCCACTTTTTCCCCATCTATTTGCCATGAAGTGATGGGACTGGATACCATGATCTTCGTTTTCTGAATGCTGAGTTTTAAGCCAACTTTTTCACTCTGCTCTTTTACTTTCATCAAGAGGCTCTTCAGTTCTTCTTCGCATTCCGCCGTAAGGGTGGTGTCATCTGCATATCCGATGTTATTGATATTTCTCCCAGCAATCTTGATTCTGGCTTGTGCTTCATCCAGCCCAGCGTTTCTCATGATGTCCTCTGCATATAGGTTAAATAAGCAGGGTGACAATATACAGCCTTGACATACTCCTTTCCTGGTTTGGAACCAGTCTGTTGTTCCATGTCAAGTTCTAACTGTTGCTTCCTGACCTGCATACAGATTTCTCAAGAACCAGGTCAAGATATTCCCATATCTTGAAGAATTTTCCAGAGTTTGTTGTGATCCACACAGTCAAAGTCATAGTCAATAAAAAGAAATAGATGTTTCTCTGGAATTTTCTTGCTTTTTTGATGATCCAGCAGATGTTGACAATTTGATCTCTGGTTTCTCTGCCTTTTCTAAATACAGTTTGAAAATCTGGAAGTTCACGGTTCATGTATTGTTGAAGTCTGGCTTGGAGAATTTTGAGCATTACTTCACTAGCATGTGAGATGAGTGCAATTGTGTGGTAGTTTGAGCATTCTTTGGCATTGCTCTTCTTTGGGATTGGAAAGAAAACTGACTTTTCCAGTCCTGTGGCCACTGCTGAGTTTTCCAAATTTGCTGGCATATTGAATGCAGCACTTTCAGAGCATCATCTTTTAGGATTTGAAATAGCTCAGCTGGAATTCCATCACCTCCACTAGCTTTGTTCTTAATGATGCTTCCTAAGGCCCACTTGACTTCGCATTCCAGGATGTCTGGCTCTAGGTGAATCATCACACCATTGTGATTATCTGGGTTGTGAATATCTTTTTGGTATAGCTCTTCTGTGTATTCTTGCCTAATATCTTAAGAAGTGGCAAGAATACACAGAAGAGCTATACAAAAAAAAAAAAAAAAGATATTTGTGCTTCCCTGGTGGCTCAGGTGGCAAAGCATCTGTCTACAATGCGGGAGAGCTGGGTTCGATCCCTAGGTCAGGAAGATCCCCTGGAGAAGGAAATGGCAATCCACTCCAGTACTATTGCCTGGAAAATCTCATGGACAGAGGAGCCGGTAGGCTACAGTCCATGGGGTTGCAAAGAATCGGACATGACTGAGCAACTTCATTTTCATTCATTTTCGTGTATTCTTGCCACTTCTTAATATCTTCTGCTTCTGTAGGTCCATACCATTTCTGTCCTTTATTGAGCCCATCTTTGCATGAAATGTTCCCTTGGTATCTCTAATTTTCTTGAAGAGGTCTCTAGTCTTTCCCTTTCTATTGTTTTCCTCTATTTCTTTGCATTTATCACTGAGGAAGGCTTTCTTATCTCTCCTCGCTATTCTTTGGGACTCTGCATTCAAATGGGTATATCTTTCCTTTTCTTCTTTGCCTTTCACTTCTCTTCTTTTCTCGGCTATTTGTTAGGCCTCCTCAGACAACCGTTTTGCCTTTTTGCCTTTCTTTTTCTTGGGGATGGTCTTGATCATCACCTCCTATACAATGTCACTAACCTCTGTCCATAGTTCTTTAGGCACTCTGTCTATCAGATCTAATCCCTTGAATCTATTTGTCACTTCCACTGTATAGTCATAAAGGATTTGATTTAGGTCATACCTGAATGGTCTAGTGGTTTTTCCCACTTTCTTCAATTTAAGTCTGAATTTGGCAATAAGNCCTGGCCTTTGCATGTTTTACCAAGTGTTAAGATTTTAATAAGAAAGATAAGGGCAATTACCATTTAGCTTTTAGATGAAGGTGTGGTTATCTTTAAGGCTACTAGGTTACAGTGGGTTAAAATAATTTAACCAAGATAAGCTGCTTGCTTTCACTTAGAGGGTCCCTGACCCACATTATCTTAGGCAAAGTTAATATGCTAGAAACGTCCCCTGACGCTATTTGAAAAGGCTCAGATAATTTCCTGTGAAAATATATCAATGGGTTTAAAAGAGACCTGACTAGATTGATCAAACGAAATAATTTAACATCCTCCGATACCCCCTTTCAACATCTGTCCTCTGAAGCCTCAAATACGCTGATCCATGTAGTTTTATGTAAAAGGTCAAACGCTGCATAAGCTCGCCGAGGATGACCATGGATGGCTGCATTTTCACCCACAGGNCGATACCCCCTTTCAACATCTGTCCTCTGAAGCCTCAAATACGCTGATCCATGTAGTTTTATGTAAAAGGTCAAACGCTGCATAAGCTCGCCGAGGATGACCATGGATGGCTGCATTTTCACCCACAGGACAAAGGTCCTCAGAAAATACGAAACTCGAGTGACACCCAAAGCAGTAATTTAATATCATGTCAACTCATGCTGTACGGCGCAAGGTAGTGCTGCAGCGCGGCAAAGACATGGTGCAAAGTATTCCCATATGATTTTAGGGCCATTACTATGAAAATTCCATATTTCATAACATCAGCAAACCAGATGAACCTCATCCACTTAAAGTACAGAACAGTGAAAAGAACAAATGTCTTGTGAAGAGTGGAAATGAGAACAATGTGTGTGAGGTTAAACAGTGGAAATAGGACGCGGATGCCGGGCATGAAGTCATTATTTCTGCAGCGCCGTTCCTGTGTTTAGTTTACAAGCATGTCAGGGTGTGCAGTCCAGGCATATTTCAGAAAGGAAGCCCCCGTCTACATGACGTGTGGCCGCCGACAATGCGAACTCCATAAAAGGCTTAAGATTGAAACTTTGAAGAGAAAGCTTTTCTGCCCCGAGTATCCACACGTGAGGCGTGCCTGTAACCGATTTAGACCACTGTGAGCTTTTAGGAATCAAATTTTGTCTCCAACTATGTGTTGGAGAAGACTCTTGAGAGTCCCTTGGACCTCAAGCATATCAAAGTAGTCAATCCTGAAGGAAATCAACTCTGAATGTTCATCAGAAGGACTGACGCCGAAGCTGAAGTTCCAATAGTGATGCGAAGAGCCAACTCATTGGAAAAGACCCTGATGCTGGGAAAGATAAAAGGCAGGAGGAGAAGGGGACAACAGAGGATGAGATGGTTGGATGGTATCACTGACTCAACGGACATAAACTTGAGCAAGCTCCAGGAGATGGTGAAGGACAGGGAAGCCTGGCGTGCTGCAGTCCATGGGGTCATGACTGAGGGGCCAAACAACAATAACCCCAATTTCTATCTCATAACCCCTTTATTTAGGAAGGAAATGAAAGCGAGCTATGAAATTCAAAATTGCTACCACAATATATCAGCGGCACATTTGCTCTAATCTTATTTTTCTAATCTAGGTTCATTTCACATTCTAGATATTTTACTGTTTAGGTAAATGATGTGTGAGATGCTGTGTTTAAGAGTTTGTTTTTTCCCCTCCTTATGTGCGCTTTTGAAATAAATGATATGAAGAACCCTTAAGTACTCAGTCATACAAGAGAGTATAACACTGCATCATAAAAGTGGAAAATTCTAGACTGTCTGATGGTATCACGGATTAAGGCCCTGGGGCTCAGGCAGGTAAGTGACTTATTCGAGTCCACAGAGTTGGATAATTAGATATAGGACTTGATCCTCAAGCTAATGATTAAAGATAAGCTCATGCTGGGGCTTTTTAGGTGGCTCAATGAGAAAGAATCTTCCTGCTTTTAATGCAGAAGACAGGGGTTCAATCTCTGGTCTGGGAAGATCTCCTGGAGAAGGGAATGGCTACCCACTTCACTGTTCTTGCCTGGAAAATCCCATAGACAGAAGATCCTGGCAGGCTACAGTCCATGGGGTCACAAAAGGGTGAGACGTGATTTAGTGACTAAGCAATAACAAAACCCCGTGTTGTCCCCTCCATTGTGGACACTCTGGGCAGAACTAATATTCGGAAGGGAAAGTTGGAGACCATCTCCCTGCAGGATGGCCTTCTGGAGGGTTCCATGGAGTGAGGTGTAGACTAGCACTACCTAATGAGGTAGTGTTACAGGCTGAACTAGCAGCTCAAACCATAGCTCCTGCCAGCACACATCTTGTTCATACCAGCTGAGGGGCTGGGCCGTCTCCAGTCACAGCATCAGTGCTGGACTCGCTCACCCTGCACTCCTGAGCTGGCGTCTGTCGGCTGGTCATGCCAGCCTCTTAGGCACTGATCTAGGTGGCAGTGGGGCCCCGCCCCCCTCTGGAGTGCTCCCCTCTGAGTGTTTGGGAGCCCCTGCCCCGCTCCTGGCCGACAGGCTGTTTGTGACTTCATGGCAGGGTCATGACCCTGACGCTGTCATCTCTCAGAAGTATTTCCATGTTTGGTATTTCTTCTGAAGCTTTTCCTAAGTCTTTTTTTTTTTTTTTTGGAATATTGTCAACAGTGGACAATTTTCACACTTTATTTCTGGAAGGAGAATAAAAAAGACAATGACTATTCAGAGCCAAGTGTGGTGGGTAATCGAGCTGTGGAATGCTGCTCTGGTTGAAATAGGTGCCATCCGCAAAGAAATAGATGGATTGTTATTCGGCTCATAAACTGACTCTGAAAGCAATTCCCTGAGAAGATGTGAGTAATATCATTAGACAAATTCTAAATCTTAAGGAAGGTATTTGAAGGACAGTACTTATTTACATGGATGAGTTTTGAGGCTTTGTTTGAAAAACTTCAGATTCTACCCACAAAGACATGCATGAAATATTGACTATTTTCAACTCATTCATTTGTATCCTCACTTCCCTTGGATAATTTCCATATACCTACCTGCTCAGCAAAACCAAATGTTGACACCTTGAAGCATTAAAATAGGATTCAATATTGAACCGAGGAGTAGCTCTGTGCCAAAAAAGAGATAGATTAAAAATATTGGTCTTACCCACTCCTATAAAGATTTATGACAAATCTAGGTCATGCTTTCCAAATCTGTGCTTTAGTAAATCCTAGTGCAAACATGTGACAACCCAGTCAATGATATTTACACAGGCTTTCCCATCGGTGATTTGTTAAGCTACACCGCACACTGAGGTTGGTAGAGTAAACTGATCAGCTTGTTGCTTCAGTAACAAATAGCCAGTCTGCCCTTCCCCGCGGTTCCCTAGACCTGACCTGAGATCAGAACCCTGGGAGCAGCCTCAGTGTTACCTAAGTGAAAGTGAAGTCGATCAGTCGTGTCCGACTCTTTGCGACCCCGTGGACTGTAGCCCACCAGGCCCCTCCATCCATGGGATTCTCCAGGCAAGAATACTGGAGTGGGTTGCCATTTCCTTCTCCAGGGGATCTTCCCAACCCAGGGATCAAACCCAGGTCTCCTGCATTGCAGGCACACACTTTAACCTCTGAGCCACCAGGGAAGCCCTTCCCAAACTCTCCCTCCTGCGGGTTCCTCGGAGACCATACTGAGAAATGAGTGATGATGGGATGAGAGGATGGAGACAGAGGCTGGTTGGAATATGCTTAAAAATGTTACATCACCTGACTCAGTGAGGTATTAACAGCTAAAAAACATACAACAGCTAAGTAAATAAAGCTGCAGTGTCTTCTTTCTAAGGAGAGGGCCTCCCTTGTGACTCAGCTGGTAAAGAATCCGCCTGCAATGAGGTAGACCTGGGTTCAATCCCTGGGTTGGGAAGATCCCCTAGAGAAGGGAAAGGCTACCCACTCCACTATTCTGGCCTGGAAATTCCATGGACTGTATAATCAATCAATGGGGTCACAAAGAGTCAGACACGACTGAGTGGATTTCACTTTATTTTCTAAAGAGAAGAACTTCAATAGAATCAGTTTGTTTCCTCAAAGTTCCTAAACTACTATTTAAATAGGCAACAATGCCTTCTTCAGTTTATTTATAATGATTTTCTTTTAGGTTTCCATGCTTATTTTGTATACATTGGAACCAATTACCATTTAGTTTGGGTATACCTTCTCTTTTGACAGTGATGATACCCTCTTCTATTTTAAGAACACTAAATTATATAATATGTAATTATAGATATAAGATTATGTAACTTTATTAAAAATAATTATATTCAAATGCTAATGAGACAAGCATTATTTCTTCTGACTCATCAGCATTTATACTGATTCGTAAGGGAAGTCAAAACAATTCCCCAGTACTATTCTGGAGGGAAAATGAAAGTTTAAAAATCTACATTTCCAGTTAGAAAAAGCAACTTCCAAATCCACTCCCCTAAAAGGAAATAATACTCTAATTTGACTGTGACTTGTCTTTGCTCTTCCATACACAGGATTTAAAATGAGAATTTTACATTTTTGTACTTTGCTCAAAGGTTTATTCTTTCAGTTACTAAACAGAAGTATCACGGCAAAGGACCGTGTCAGTTTTCCCTGTGGATAAGATATTAAACTGTCTTTTCATAAGCTTTAATTCTCATGAAATTAAGAGTCAGTCATATACTATCGTAATATTGAATTGTGGATTTTCCCTCTATCTTTATACCTTACTGGGTCATCCTTTCAATTTCTAATAATCATTTCCCAAAGATACTACTGGTTTTAAAACTACACACTGATACAGAATTAAGAACAAACAAGAATGAGTTTACGTCCTTAAGGAGAATATTATGTGGGCTCTGACTGAAATTACCATGTATTTGCAGTAAAGATAAGAATATTCAGCTTTAAGATACGTGAAACATTTTCTTTTTTAATTATTCTCTTTCAGCTGTGCTGGGTCTTTCCTGGGGCATGCAGGCTCAGTAGTTGTGGCAAACGGGCTTAGTTGCCCCGAGACACGAGGGGACTTCCTGGACCAGGGATCGAACCTGCATACCCTGCATTGGCAGGAGAATTCTCTACCCCTGGCCCACCAGGGAAGTCCCCTTGAAACATTTTTAAACAGGCAAATCTGATAGACCTGCTGAGGTTTAACCCAACATGATTCAGCAGCTTGTGTTCCTCTAAGAGGCAGAGGGTATTTTCTCGGTTTTTAATATCCAATTATACATCTGCCATCTTTTGAGGCCTCAGTTCTATATTAAATGGAATACTCGTTTCTAGGTTAAAATTTTTATATGACTTACTCATGCTTTTCATGTGCTTGTAAAAAATGGGCTTTCCTTAATGGGAATAAAATAGTTAATGGGATAAAACAGAACATTAAGAAGGGAGATGTGTCCACGNCAGAGGGTATTTTCTCAGTTTTTAATATCCAATTATACATCTGCCATCTTTTGAGGCCTCAGTTCTATATTAAATGGAATACTCATTTCTAGGTTAAAATTTTTATATGACTTACTCATGCTTTTCATGTGCTTGTAAAAAATGGGCTTTCCTTAAAGGGAATAAAATAGTTAATGGGATAAAACAGAACATTAAGAAGGGAGAGATGTCCACAGGTATGTAAAAGCATTTAATTCTATGTGGAATTGACATAGTAGCTCAAGTTAGATGTCTGCAGGACTGAAACAAACATGCTTTTCACCCCTTTTTTGACAGGGGCTTCAGAAGTCCTCTCTGAGTTTTTTAGGGATTTGAACCAGGGATCTGACTTGTGTCACATCACCTGGAATCAATTTCAGGTCTTAGCAGTTGTCTTAGGAAGCAGGCCCTAGACAGAATGGTGCCCCCAGCAGGCATCTTTTTGATGGGATGAGAAAGAGGCAGAGAAGTAGGAAATGTTAGGAGCTCACATTGAGAGAGAGGAGGGGGAGGACCCTCCGTGAAGAAGGACACGGTTGCTGAGCTGGCTGGAGGCACACATCATGTGATGATCATCCTTCCCAGGGCCAATCCAAGAAAAGCCACGACTCATCACTGGGGAAGAGCCTAGAGAAATGGACGGAAAGTGAGACTCGTCCTCGGGCGTGCATCCCATGTTTTGGCTTTTCTCACTGCTGCTTTACCACTTCCTTGTGCCTTTATTTCCTTAAGGTACTTTTGACAAATCAGAAAAGGATATTTGTTCAATAGCCACACTCTGCTGTATACGGACTAGGTATATGAGCACCTACTGTGCAACACAGGGAACTATATTCAATACATTGAAATAACCCGTCATGGAAAAAGAATATGAGAAAATATATGTGTAACTGAATCACTTCGCTGTACACCTGAAACTAATCTAACATTGTAAGTCAACTATACTTCAAAAAATAAATATATATTCAACAAAACAAAATGGTCGGGGTGCCCTCACCACCTCCCCCTTTCAAAGTCTTTCCGCAGGGTCCACTCCTGATACAGAAGAAAGACTGAGCCGGAAAGTCAAAGAGCCTCCCAGCTCATAGATAATACTCATGCGCTGTGGTCCCAGTATTCCGATAACTAAGTGGGTATCTTTGTTGTTGTCGTTGCTGAGTTGCTCAGCTGTGTCCCATTCTTGGTGACCCCGTGGACTGTAGCCCATCAGGCTCCTCTGTCCAGGCAAGAATACTGGAGTGCGTTGCCATTCCCTTCTCCAGGGGATCTTCCTGAGCCAGGGACCGAACCCTCATCTCCTGCATTGGCAGGCAGATTCTTTACCACTGAGCCATCAGGGAAGTCATAAGCGGCTATCTCCTTGATCTATAAACAGACCCATCCACTGCGCTTCCTGTGTTCCAGTAACTGAGTATCTGCGACATCTGAGTGAGACCATGTGGAGTATACACGCTACTTCTCCAGATCTCTTGCTCGATCTCTTCTACCCTCTCCCTCCCTGCTCCCAACCAATTCTTTAAACCATATCCAAGCCACATGAAAGAATTGATTCCACCAGCCTTCACTTCCTTCCTTCAACACCTCCACTAAATCACAATCAGAAACTAAAGAACCCCAGATTCCTCTTCTGTGTCCTCAGCCACATTCCAGTTCCGACTCATGTGTGGAGGCTACTTGCATCTTGATTTCTTCAGATCGTTTTCTGACCCAGCTTCACTGGAAATGACTTCGAGGTAAAACCTGAGACTGACCCTTTCACCCCGTGTGACAAAGCCCTTCAGAAGTCGAAGGGAGAGTCTCTCCAGCAGTTTGTGGTGAGGCATTCTCCTTAATTGCAGTCTTTAAAACGTCTCCCTCAAGACTAATGACTTCATAAATTGAAGTTTTTTCTTTCTTCATTTATGCTTCCAATAAATAGTCTTTTCATTCTTTGAGGGAGAGCTTTTGAATAGCTAATGTTTGGAAAATAGTCCAAACCTGCTTACATTAAAAAAAAAAAAAATTCCAATGGCATGATGTGCAAGACAGTGTTTATGAAAAATTGATTTAAAAAATTAACTCTTAGATGACTTCTTTTATGAAAACTAGGATACACAGATGAATTTTAATGAGGAATGACATTGGAATGTGCGTGGAAGACTTTAGGATAAAACTAGGATAAATCGATGTACAGAGATGAATATAGAATGAGGTAGTTTGTCATGAAAACAAGAGTTCTACTGAATATGCTTGTTCAAACTGTATCTGACCCCCCACCTCACTTGCTCAGAAGGGCAGAGTTTCTCATCCCCAATCACCGAGACATCATCTGTAGGGACCTCAGGAGATGTTCTTATCAGACCAAGCATATCCCTGCAGCCTCACAGTCTTATTTGAAATTTCACTTGTTTTCAGGCAAAAAGCATATAATAGCTATCAACATTTGAGGGAACCGGAAGATCTGAGACATCACAAGCATTTGAATTTCAATTTCTCCATCTCCGGACTTATGATGCAATAAAATAAAGCCTCCCACTATAGTCCAGTCCACAGCAAAGTCAAGACCAAATGGCTGAATGAAGATCTGAAAGGCTTGGAAAAAAATAAATGAACTGCCTGCTTTTCATTATGCTTCGCTCTCAGGATGGAGATACATCTGGTTTTCTGATTACACTTTACCGTAGTAAAGAAAATTCTAGCCTAGCAGGTCAAACCAGCTGATGACTAGCCAGCTCCAATTACTGACCTGACCTGCTTCTAACCTCAGAGGAGGAGGGAAGGAGAAAGCCCTTTTCTCTCATTCTTAGAAACTGAACCATGGGCATAGAATGTGGTGGGGTTTGTTCCCTGATTAATTAAAGTTGCTTATTCAAATTGTGCTTTAGTACATGGTCTTTAATTATAAACAAAATAATGCCTGACTTCCTCCATAAAACACTCAAAGGCAAAGAGAAAGACTCAGACTCTTTTCTTCTTGTAATAAAAAAGACAACAAAAACACAGTAACTTCAATATGGCATTTGGAACTTGATTTGTTCTATTTAATGCAGAAAAGATAATAGGACTTCTCAAAGGAGTCAGTGTCTCCTAAGATAAGGCTTTTTTGAGGTTTTTCTAAACAGTCAGTCTAAAAGCCATCTCTAACTTCTGAATAAACTTCACTGTAGGTTTTGATGAGCTTTGCTAAACAGTGCCTGTAGTCTTGCTTGTGTATTTTAAAATATGTTCATCTGATCTAACTTTGATTCAAAAAAAAAAGTCTTGCCATCAGTTCCCAGTTTATGGAGGGATTACACAATAATTTAACATTGTTTTGGTCAAGCCTTTCAAAGTAATAGGAAAAATACCTACCTCCATGTTGAAAGCATGCTATTCAGGCCAATGGCTCACAGCAGGATATACACAAGCCCAATATTTCTATTTTTAGGTGACAATTTGAAATGTATTTTTTAGATGACGGTAGCTCTGTTTGTTTGAACCAGATGAAGGTGCCAATTCTCAAATTTTTGACCTATAAATATAATTTCAAATGGTTCGACCTAATTCTAAAGAGAACCAAATATAATAAAGTCATTATATTAAATATATCTAAATAGTCATCTTTAGCATATTACCTTAAGTGGCTTTTGGAAACAGTTATTTTCCAACTGAGGAGGGTGATGAATCGCCACGATCCCTTTAGCAGGGCTTTGCAGCTTCCAGGATCTGATGTCTGGTGATCTGAGGTGGAGCTGATGTAATTATAAAAGAAAACGGGCAGAATAAAGGTGATGCACCTGAATTAGCCCAAAACCATTCCTACTCCTTGGCCCATGGGAAAAATGTCTTCCACAAAATAGGTCCCTGGTGTCAGAAAGCTTAGAGATCACTGCTCTACTGTATCAGGATGCAAACACTCTGAAAAGTGTTTTCTGGAATACTTTACAAAATAAGCAACCTGATCCCTCCTCCTAGAGAGAGCACAGGCACTCACTTTGACTCACACTTTGCATCATCACTGGGAAGCAGGGTGTGCTTTGCCCATGCCACAGATGAACCAGCCAAGGAGAGGCTGTTTTCAGGGCAGGAGCTGCTCTTTAGATCTGCTGTTGTGGAGTCCACTCCTAAAGCTTGGATTTATTTCCTTCAGAGTATTTAAAAGGCACCCAATAAATGAACACCGATGTTCTGGAAGCTTTTAATGACAGTAGATTTGAAACAGTCCATAGATGCTTTCTTTACAGGCTTTTAATTAAATTAAGCCAGTAAAAATACCAGATGTGTGCACTCATTTTATCATATCTGGATGGCTTCTCCCTTCTTTTCATTCTGGATTCCAGTGTGTGTATTTCAGCTCAATTTCAAACCATTTTTGGCCGGCTGTTATGTCCCCAGCACCTCCATGGCTGCTGTCAGGTATGAAGAGTTACTGGGAAAAGAACATGGTGCCACATGTCTAGAGTCTAGGAAGTCAGTGCAAGCATTTTAACAGCAATGTAATGAACAAAATAAGCATAACAGCGCAGGACGGATAACAAATCAATGTGTGACAGAAAGCCGTAGGATTCTTTTGGACAGTTGACATGGCTCCTATTGAAAGACCCTCTCTGCAACCATTTCTCTCATTTTAGATAAAGATGCATCAGCAGAAACTCTGATCAGAGTATTCCCACATCCAACCAAACATTTATAATTAAAAGCTTTCCACCCGCCAAGCAGGAAGTTCCTCTCTGGGCTGGGTTCCTGCTTTTCATTCTGTCCACTCTGTTGTTAAAACCAGCAACAACTTTTAAGAAAAAGTCCCCTCCATCTTGCCTCCCGCTGCGCAATTCACAGCTTCTGTCTTTGTCCCCTTAGGTCCCTCTACGAAAAACAAACTGCACCCATACTTCTCAAACGCTCGTCTCTGAGGATGAACCGCTTTCCCACCCGAGGTTCATCTAATCCAAAAGGAATGTTCTTTTTGTTGCATCGAAGCTGAAATGTTGAATGTTTTCAGTCAAGCCTACATCCTTTCAGACTCTCCGTATTATGTCTAGCAGAGGTAGATGGTTCAATCCAGCCTTAATTAACAGTTCTAATCTCAAAAATAGCCATGTCAACTATGAAAAGAAACCGGAGGAGATAGCACCGCTGGCCTGGCCCAGGCAGCAGATAAGCCTACGCACGCCAATTCCAGCTTTGGTGTTGTTCTCTTGCTAAGTCTCACCACCCCTTTGCCATCCCATGGACTGGGAGCCTACCAGGAGTTTGCTCAAATTCATGTCCATCTGAACTCAGCAAACAAACGAGGATGGGATTCAAAACTACGCACGCATGGCACAATGGATTAAGAGTCCGTCGCCTTAACCACTGGGCCACCTCGTCACACAATTCCAGCTTTAAGCATTGCTATTTCCCCTCTAGCGCTCTCTCCATTTTCAGGCACACGTATGCCTGTAGAATGCAACACACTCACCCCTCACATCTCCACTCTCCCTAGACTCTTCTTATCCCACTGTCATCCCACCCACCCCCACCCCCCTCAGAAATGCCCTCTTGGAGATGACCAGTGACCTCTACGTCGCCCAGCTCCGTAGGCCCTAAGCAAGCTGGCGTCTGTCATCTTCAGCACAGCATCTTTGTCACTGATGAGAGGACCTTCTTAAGTGGACTCCAGCTGCCTTAGCCTATGCAGGCTGCTACAACAGGACACCGCGGACTGAGACGCTCGTTTACAAGCTGCCTACAGTTCTGGAGACTGGAAGTCTGGGACCAGCGTGCTGGCAGACTCAGTGTCTGGTGAGGACCTGCTTCCTTGTCCAGAGATGCCCTTCTTCTCCATGCGTCCTCACATACTGGTGGGCAAGGAGACTTCTCTGGGGCCTGTTTTATAAGCACATGAATCCCATTCATGTTCTCATGACCTAATCACCTCCCTAGTCTCTTGATTTTGTGACCGCATAGG
>SJYW01028678.1:218627-235375 GCA_006410735.1 Raphicerus campestris | reverse complement strand
GACCCCATAGACGGCAGCCCACCAGGCTCCCCCATCCCTGGGATTCTCCAGGCAAGAACACTGGAGTGGGTTGCCATTTCCTTCTCCTATGCATGAAAGGGAAAAGTGAAAGGGAAGTCGCTCAGTCGTGTCTGACTCTTCGCAACCCCATGGACTGCAGCCTTCCAGGCTCCTCTGTCCATGGGGTTTTCCAGGCAAGAGTACTGGAGTGGGGAGCCATCGCCTTCTCTGAAAAATGTCTACAGATGGCACCAAATGCCCCCAACTCTGAACAATCACCCCCAGCTGAGACCCTCTGCTCTAGACTACAGGATTCACTTTGGGCAAAGCTCTCATCATCCTCATCAAGCATGGAAATGCAAGTAGTCAATGCACGTTTATTAGATGAACTCTACTGACCAGATGATGTCCTAAGCCTGATGAATCAACTATTTAAAGATAAATCTTGAAATGACACTAACTTTTCTATGAATAGGTCATCCTTTGTGTACGGCATTGTGGACTCATGAAAGGAAATAATTGTATCTTAGCTGATTCACAAAAGATGACTCAGTTTCTGCCCTGGAGATAATAACTCATTATATAAAATAATTATTTTATGAAAATATTCCACTTATTTCAGTGGGAAAACAGGCAATTAAAATCAGGATAGGTCAGCATGTCGTTTCAATTTTTATACAAAGAAAAGAACATCTTTGCAGTATGTATCATGTTTCAATTGATACTTTCCCCTGCATTGTTACATTAAACCTGGCTAAAGCGAGGAACTTGAGAGAGAATGTGACACACTTGAAATACAGTCTAAATTACCTTACAGCGAATCACTGGCAGTGACCCTTATGCTTTAAGATCTGCGCTTGATTAAAACTTACATTTTAAACCTTAAATGAGGCCCACCAATTTCAAATCTCTTTTCTCCTCTTCCAAACCACACAACCAATTACATATGCATTTTCCTTCAAAAGCTCCATCTCTCAAAAGGATCCTGCCTGCCTTTATCCAAGGATTATGATGAGAGGCAAAACATGAGCTTGATTCTCTTCTGAGAGAACTCCTAAGTAATTAAAAGTTTCGCAAGTGGAGAATCTGTCCGTTAGTTTGGGACAAAGTTTGGCTTCAAGCAACGAGCCAAATTAAATTAAAACCTAAAAGTAATTGGTTGTAAGTGTGTATGTATTGAATCTTACCCCCTGGTCTTTACTCTCCATAATCAATGATAAAATTCTTTTATGTCCTCTGAAATGGATTAACCAACTCAACAAGCCTGCCTCACTTTTCCTAGCTGTTCAACTGAAAGTTTTAGGACGCCAAGTTCTGCGTGGTCTGGTGGAATGCAGTAACAGGAAGGCTTCTAATTTTAAGGTTAGTTACGTACCTACTTAGAGGAGACTGAAGCAGTCCCAGGGAGTGACAGAGTGCCTATTTTTCAGGTCTCACTAATAATGTCACAGTGAAGGCATATCTTTTTCTCTCCTTTAAAGATTTTTCAAACAATTTAGCATTTCTGATCCTTTTGTGATCTTATTGTCACCTTTAAGAATGCTTTAGTTGATGTGCTTCATTCAAAAACTAGAAATCTTGAAGTTAGAAAGATCCCTTAGATTGCATAATTCTTCCAAAATAAGTACACAACAGATACCAAAAGTAAAAATCAATAATAAATACCAACACACTTGAGAGGTCACATGTGTCTTAGCGTCAAAGGTAAGACTGGAAGTTAGGACAAACAGCAAACTGAAGAAAGGATGCGAAGAAAATCTGACATAATGAACTGTTTGGTGAACTGTCTCAGATCTCAGTCCCTTCAAACATCCCTAGGTCAGTCTAGATTTCCCATAATCCCAGAACTCTTGTCCAGCTAACTATTTTACATTTTCTTGAGTGTGGGAATAGATGATTCAAATCTCACACATCAAAAGTTAAACCCCCCCGCAAAGGGCTAATTAGAGAGTTTGAAATGTACACACATGTACACACTGTTATATTTAAGTTGGACAACCAGCAGGGACCTCCTGGAGAGCACAAAGAACTCTGCTCAGAGTTAGGTGGTGGCCTGGATGGGAAGGGAGTTTGGGGGAGAAGGGATATATTATCTGCATGATTGAGTCCCTTTGCTGTCCACCTGAAACTATCACAATTGTTAATCAGTTATACCCTAATATAAAATAAAAAGTTTTTAAAAAAATTAAACCACCAGCTTCCTCCTGCCATCTAAGAGTAACTCCTACTTCTCAATGCATCCTTCATCTCAAGTGATTGGCAAGTATGTGGTACAGTGGGCCCTACCAGGAAAAATTAGATTAATTCTTTGATTTGTGAGAATATCCCTAGTCTTAGAAAATATCCTGCTATATTTAGGAGTAAAGAGCCGTACAAAAGTAACTTATGCTCCAGGGATTCAGGACACAAATGATATCATTTATGTATATTACACTACAGACCCATACCAAGAGGGGAAGGAGACGTGAAGGTACCAGGGTAAAATGTGAGCAAGCATCCCTTGAACTACACCCGCCCCCTTTCTGTCAGTGTAAGGTTATTGCCTAGGACAGCTGTTTTTAATGGTGTTATCACCTACTCTTCTCTCCCTCACCCATGCTCAGGTCATCAGAAAAGCCATGTTGACTCGACTCTAAGTCGGATCCGCAGCCTGGCTGTGTCTCCCCCTCCGCCCCAGTGGCCCCTGGCCTGAGCCCCAGATCCCTGCTGCAGGAGCCTCCAGCCTACCCCCAACCTCCTGCCTTTGGGCCCAGCCCCCAAAGGGCCTCACTCTCTGCTCACAAGCTGCACCTGCCTCGCCGTAGAATCCTCGAGATGGCCCTACGACACCGGCGTGACCCGCCTCCTCTCACTTCCCTCCTCTCAGCTATTTGCTTGGCTTTGCTTTTTCTTTCTTCCTCAACTGTTCTTCCCCCAGGTGTCTACACAGCCGGCTCCAAGATCACAAGTCACCTCCATCAGCCTGGTTTCCTCTGAGCAGCCTATTTGCCTCAGTTCTCTCTTATTTTTCTGGATCAGGGATGAGAATGCTTGTCCTTCAGGACCAGAGCCAGTATTTTCAGCCACGTGCTGTCTTCACAGTTACTCTGCTCTCCTTGTAGTGGGGCTTCCCTGCTGGCTCAGTGGTAACGAGGCTGCCTGCAGTGCAAGAGACCCAGGTTCAGTCCCTGGATTGGGAAGGTCCCCTGGAGGAGGGCATGGCAACTCACTCCAGTATTCTTGCCTGGAAAATCCTCATGGACAGAGGAGCCTGGTGGACTACAGCCCAAAGGCTCGCAAAAGAGTCAGACACAACTGAAGCGACTTGGCATGCACTCTGTGAGTCAGAATACTTAGAGAACATCAGTACATTTGTATTGAACGAAGAAATCAATCGTGACAACAAGATCAAGGTAAGAATAAAGAAGACTAAGCTGTGGTTGGCGAGAGGAGCCTCCAGGGGAAAGGACCCCTGAAGAGTGAAGTTGCTAGCAATCTCTGTCAATTATAGAAAATGTAGATGATCGTTCTGGGTGTGGTTGGTCAACCACCACCTGGAGGGCTTCATTCCATCGCCAAAGCCCTCACTTTTCAGGAAGTTATAACAGTGTCCAGGGCTTTAAGAGAAGGACAGCCAAGGCAGTAAAAGGTAGGAAACTTGACATTGAGGAAGAGTTCCCTGGTGGCTCAGACGGTAAAGCGTCTGCCTGCAATGAGAGAGACCCGGGTTTGATCCCTGGGTTGGGAAGATCCCCTGGAGAAGGAAATGGCAACCCACTCCAGGACTATTGCCTGGAAAATCCCATGGACAGAGGAGCCTAGTAGGCTACAGCCCATGGGGTCACAAAGAGTCAGACACAACTGAGCAACTTCACTTTCTCTTGCTTTCACTTTGAAAACCCTAAAGTGGAGGCATTGAGGCTTAGCCTAAGAAAGCAGAGATTTAGAGTAGCATGCTCATAGTCTCCAAGTACTTAGAGTTGTCAGATTGGAGGATTAAATCCTCCCCATTGCTCCAGAAATCAAACCACCTTGTGAAAATTATGGAGAGGTTGATCTTAGTCCAATAGAAGGGAAGGACTTTCTAGGGACTCGAGTCGTCTGAAAACAAGATGAGTTGCCATCTGAAGACATGTGCTTCTCATCACCAGGAGTGTTTCAGCTACTTGCCAGGGCCAGCCTGGGAGCACTTGGGCAGGAGGTAAAGATCTTGGCCCAACCAACCAAGGTTCCCCTAGGCTCTGTGATCAGATAATTCAACAAGAAGTCTTAAGGAGGAAACGCACCCAGAAGCAGAACTGATAAGCCCACATGGCACTCACAAGGCAGTCAAGGTTATTAGGCAGGGCTCCAGACTAGTCCAGCAGACGTGCTCAGAGCAAACAGTCTCAAGTAATCATCTTGAATTCAGACAAAGCACAGAAGACGTTGGGGCAAAAAAAANGTTCCCCTAGGCTCTGTGATCAGATAATTCAACAAGTCTTAAGGAGGAAACGCACCCAGAAGCAGAACTGATAAGCCCACATGGCACTCACAAGGCAGTCAAGGTTATTAGGTAGGGCTCCAGACTAGTCCAGCAGACATGCTCAGAGCAAACAGTCTCAAGTAATCATCTTGAATTCAGACAAAGCACAGAAGACGTTGGGGCAAAAAAAAAAAACAGGGCAGATAAGGATGATGGGTGAAAAGCCATGCTATGGAGAATATGAAGTCTTTCAAATGTTAGTTATGTGTGTGTGTGCAAGTTAAGTCACTTCAGTCGTGTCTAATTCTTTGTGACTCCATGGACTGCAGCCCGCCAGGCTCCTCTGTCCATGGGATCCTCCAGGCAAGAACACTGGAGTGGGTAGCCTATCCCTTCTCCAGGGCATCTTCCCAACCTAGGGATCAAATCCACACACATCTTTTATGTCTCCTGCATTGTCAGACACATTATTTACCATTAGCACCACCTGGGAAACCCAGGTCTATGTATAGACAAAGAAAAAGGAAAAAGTGAATATTTTTGACTTTCCCATCCTGCGTCACAGCCAAAGGAAGAGAAAGGAGAGGCCCTCAGGGCATAGGCTTTTGTGATTGGTCTCCTAGGAAGCCTCAGAGAAGGGCCGGAGGTAAGGCTAGGCCAGCCACCGGGCCCACATCTGTGTGAGGCATGTGCTCCCAGCCCAGGCCCCCAGGAACCCGACTGTACCTTAAAAGGCCTGCTGGACAGTTTCCATCAATATCCCTGTCTTTGCAGAGATCTTTAAGATCTTCGGAAGCCTTGCTCTCACTTTCAAACATCAGAACCCCTTCTCCTGATCATATGCTCTTCCAACACCCCAGCAGAGAAGGCTTCTAAATAGCTTGCCTCCAGTTTGCCTTCCTCAATCTATCCAGGCTACTGACACGCCCTTGTCACAGCCACGCAGCTCACCAAGCCTCTGCTGCGCAACCCCCGGATGCTCTGCGCGCGCACTCTTTATCTGCAGCTCTGAGAGCGCCTGACACTGGGTAAGCCTCTGCCTCTCTATGGAAGCGCTCTCTTCCTTTCTGCTTCACTGAGAATTCCTTTCGGAGCTCTGCGTGTCAGACACCAAGTCAGCATGCAGAGACAGCTCTGGCGATGACGTAAATCCCCTTCTCCAGGGGATCTTCCAACCCAGGGATGGAACCCAGGTCTCCCACATCGCAGGCAGAATCTTTACCAGCTGAGCCACCAGGGAAGCCCAAGAACACTGGAGTGGGGAGCCTATCCCTTCTCCAGGAGACCTTCCTGACCCAGGAAATGAACTGGGGGTCTCATGCGTTGCAGGCTGATTCTTTACCAGCTGAATCCCAGCTGTATGTATAATGGAATACTACACACACACACACACACACACACACACACACACACACACATATATAATGAAATACTACTCATAAAAAAGAAGGAAATTTTGCCATTTGCAGTAACATAGATGGAACTAGAGGGCACTGTGCTAAGAGAAATAAGACAGAGAAAGACACAGTATGATATTATTGATATATGGACTCTAAAAATGCAAACTATGTAACACAGCATAAAAGAAACTGACTCACAGAACTGGCGGCCGTGGTGGGGGTGGGGCTGTAACATAGAGTGGGGGAGGGGAGGCACAAGCTATCAGATATAAGATAGGCTCAAGGGCAAAGTGCATAACGCAACATGGATAATAGAGCCCAGATTTTGTAATAACTGTACATGGAAAATAACCTTTAAAAATTGTATACAAATCAAAAACAAAGCGGCCAGGAGGCGGTGAATCTGAGACCTGACTCCCAGGCCACCGCTTGGTGCCCTGAGAATAAACCCCTACTTTGCTGCAAACACGCAAACAGCTGATGTGTGGGGTTTCTGTGCTGAGTTTACATCTCTGTGGACGGTGGGTACGAGTGCTGTGGGTTGTGTCCCCCAGCGGGATAGCCCACAGAGCTGCTCCCTCTTGCAGCCAGCTAATTAGCAGTATTATTTCCACCTGCCTCCTTCCCCCCGCACCCCCGCCCCAGCCTTGCCATCTGACATAGTCACAGGCTTGTCACACGACCCTGGTTCTGCCCAGGTCACCATTCATACACACCGTGCAAATCCGGCACGTTCATGCTTTTGCTCCCATCTGGGTTATTTTGTGGGCTCTTGCCCTGCCGGGGGGCACCCCTTCTCTGATATCACCTGCTTCACACATTTTCTCCTCTGATTCACCTTCCACATCCCTCACCGTCTTCCCTGTTGGCCCCTCCCCGAAAGCTCTGTAGGTTGGGGTGGACAGCCCAGCCCTTGGTTGAGTCCTCTGTGCTCATGCCTCCTGTAGCACCTGTGATGAGTGCTTGACAGGCCATTGCTAGCTGTATTCTCCACGACGACAGTCACCCCTCTATCTCCATACCCAGAGTGACTGGCACAAATCTTCACTCTTAGTAAGTCCTGGAGGGTTTGGCACAGACCCGGCACTCCAGATTCAGTCCAGACAGGAGCACTGAAGCCATGGGGTAGGCTGGACTCCGAGATCCACCATGATCCGTCCAGAGGAGCTTTGAGTTTTGTTGTTGTTTCGTTGCTCAGTTGTGTCCGACTCTTGCCACCCCCTGGACTGTACCCGGCCAGGCTCCTCTGTCCATGAGATGTTCCAGACAAGAATACTGGAGTGGGTTGCCATGCCCTCCTCCAGGGAATCTTCCTCACCCAGGTTTTATGTGGTGCTAAACCACTTCTCATTTTTCTCCACTTTCTTCTTCTTTGCTTTTTACACAAGCTTACATGTATACAGTCATGATTTTCTTCCTCATATTTCAAGTGATGCTTCTTAACAAGGAGCCCAAGTTCCCAGATCATCTGTAGATGCCCGGCAGTAACCTAGAAAATATCTAGATGATCCCTTCCTGTTGTCAATATTTCTTCATGTCTAAATGTTGTTGACTGAGCGATATAGACTCTGAGCCTATAGGACAGAGCTCATGTATAATGCACTCTGTTTGTTTAGATGAGCCCACCAGGAACAGTCTACAAACCAAGGCCACAGTGACTACCATACATTATTTGTGCAGACCGACACGTGCGTTTATAATTAGCACATTTGTGGCGAGTTTTGTTCTTTGCAAAGATGGCTCCCACTGGAGGCTACTTCCCTAGAAACTAGGTCAGACTATCAAATATCAGAATATTGGATTCAACATAGGATTTGATTTAGAACCCTTTTCTCTCCTCTCCCCAATACTGTGGTACTTCACAGAACTCATTTTATTAATAATATATGAATTAATAAAATCTGAGGAAGTTAAATGGTTAACATTAATTATACTGCTAATTTTATATTCTTCAAAAGATAAGTATTTTGCACTGCAGTCCTCACAAATGTTCAGTGATCACCTACTATTGCAAACCACTGAGAAATGCATCAGCTTCTTTTGAGGGGAAGCCTTTATTAGATAAGACCCATTTTCTTCTCCAATGCTTAAGGCTTTACACTCCCAGGATAAGCTGTAACGTCTGTATTAGTTAACTGATGCTTAAAAGTTGAATTGTAAGACATTACACATTAATTAATTACACATTACATTAATGCCATTATCCTTTTCTTTCTATTTCTGGTCTATATTTTTACCTATTTACATGATAAGCCATAACTTCTGTATTAGTTAACTGATGCTTAAAAGTTGAATTGTAAGACATTACACATTAATTAATTGCACATTACATTACATTAATGCCATTATCCTTCTCTTTCTATTTCTGGTCTATATTCTTACCTCTATACACATCTGCTTGCCTCCTGACCCTGCCATCCACTGTAGGAGCTACTCTTAGCTTTGTGCAATCCATAGATATCAGGGTGGGTTCTTTGGTTTGACTCACATCATTAACAAGAAGGGGAATTGGCACGTGACTTGCAGTGTGGGCTCTACTCAAGAAGGGGGCACACACAAGTCCAAGGATCTCTGCTGACCTGGCAGGTGAAGTCCTTGAAGGTAAGCAGTGATTCCACTAGTGCAAATAAAAGAAAGGCCCAGAGAGGCGTGGAAGGAAGGAAGCTTCTGGGGCCGAGCAACCATCCAGTTACAGAGAGACAGTCACTGATGGATACCCTTTCCTTTTGGAGAGTCTGTTTCCTTCTTTCTGGAATAATAGTTAATAAGCCAATATAGCTAAAGTTCAATCACCATGTTTCTTCTTTTAAAAGCTATTATTTTTTTTTTTTAATTTCTTTGACTGGGCCAGATCTTAGTTGCCACACACAGGATCTTCAACCTTTGTTGTGGCATGAAGGTTCTAGTTTCCTTATAGAACATGGGGTAGAACCTGGGGCCCTTGCATTGGGAACACAGAGTCTTAGCCACTGGACCACCAGGGAAAACTCCCAGTCAAGAGAGAGGGGATAGATAGAGATAGAGATAGAGATAGACGATTCATTTAAAACACAACATTTAAAACTCAACATTCAAAAAACTAAGGTCATGGCATCCAGTCCTATCACTTCATGGCAAACAGATGGGAAAATAGTGGAAACAATGATAGACTTTCTTTTCTTGGGCTCCAAAATCACTGCAGATGGTGACTGCAGCCATGAAATTAAAAGTTGATTGCTCCTTGGAAGAAAAGCTATGACCAACCTAGGTAGCATATTAAAAAGCAAAGACATTACTTTGCAATGAAGGTCCATTTAGTCAAAGCTATGATTTTTCCAGTAGTCACGTATGGATGTGAGAATTGGACCATGAAAAGAGCTGAGCACCAAAAAATTGATGCTTTTGAACTCTGGTGTTGGAGAAGACTCTTGAGAGTCCCTTGGACTGCAAGGAGATCCTACCAGTCCATCCTAAAGGAAATCAGTGCTGAATATTCATTGGAAGGACTGATGCGGAAACGCCAATATTTTGGCCACCTGATGCGAAGAACTGACTCATTGGAAAAGACCCTGATGCTGGGAAAGATTGAAGGCAGAAGGAGAAAGGGATGACAGAGGATAAGATGATTGGATGGCATCACCGACTCGATGGACGTGAGTTTTGGCAAGCTTCTTGAGTTGGTGATGGACTGGGAAGCCTGGCATCCATTGGGATGCAGTCAGACACAACTGAGCAGCTGAACTGAACTGATAGCTGATTCGTGCTGTACAGCAGAAACTAACAGAACACTGCAAAGCAGCTTTCCCCCGGTTAAGAAAAGAGGCTCACCTTGCTTCCTGCTGCTGGCCTGGCATTCCTCCCCAGTCATGCACACCCTTTCCCACATGGGGGAAAGCCTGGGACTGTATTCTTCTTGTGCAGACCTCAACTTTTCCACAAGCCGGAAGTTCAAATCTCTGCACAGATTAATAAAACATTTTTCAGCCTGGGATTCCCCAGGTTAACATTCAGCTAGGATGAACTTCATAACCAAGACTTACTATAGAGTGGAAACCTTGAAAAATTTATTATTTTCTCTATTTCTCAACTGTAGATTTAATACTTTGTAATGCAAAATCTCATAGAAAGGTCTAAAATGGACTCCCCCCTCCCCCCACAGTTCTTTACTCCACAAGAGTTGTGGAGTAGCTCATCTCTAAATTATGACCAGCTATTGAAAGAGATGGCACACAGAGCTTCACTATTAGGTCCACACGTTTCCTATTTTTCCCAAAGAGTATCTTAAGGACTTTCTCTCAAAGATCTCCTGAAATCCATCATACGCAAATTCAACACATTATAAATATCCTCTCTGCCTTCAGGCAAGACAACTCCTAAAC
The DNA here is from genome assembly GCA_006410735.1 of Raphicerus campestris. Lineage (NCBI taxonomy): Eukaryota > Metazoa > Chordata > Mammalia > Artiodactyla > Bovidae > Raphicerus > Raphicerus campestris. The sequence goes on along the minus strand of SJYW01028678.1, from coordinate 225,173 downwards.
CGTTATTAAAGACCTTCAGTAAAGACTTTGCCATCTCCTGGGTTTCAGTATTTAATAAACCTTCCCATCTGCCAGCTCTTAAGTCTAACTTAAGTCCTGCTTCCTGGCGTTTCAGTTGAGAAATATCCTTCTATGAAGGGATTTGAAATTTGGGAAATTACTCATCAGCATAGGTATCACTGCCAGAGATTAACCACACATGGAAATAACTGAAGCCTGATGCTTTTGAAAATAGAATCCCATTATTCACACTTTCTGCAGCCAAAGGCAGGGCCGNCAAGAATACTGGAGTGGGTTGCCATTTCCTCCTCCAGGGGGTCTTCCTGACCCTGGGATCAAACCTGCATTTCTTGCATCTCTTGCATTGGCAGGCAGATTCTTTACCATTGTGCCATCTGGGAAGCCCCTGAAAGTCTGCATAATAGTGAACAAATATGAAGTTTATTAGCACATATATGGAGAAGGACATGACACCCCATTCCAGTGTTCTTGCCTGGAGAATCCCAGGGATGGGGGAGCCTGGTAGGCTGCCATCTATGGGGTCAGACAGAGTCGGACACGACTGAAGTGACTTAGCAGCAGCAGCAACAACAGGAGATGAGTAAATCCCAGAAAAAAGAATGAAACAATGCTATTTGCAGCAACNCATGACACCCCATTCCAGTGTTCTTGCCTGGAGAATCCCAGGGATGGGGGAGCCTGGTAGGCTGCCATCTATGGGGTCAGACAGAGTCGGACACGACTGAAGTGACTTAGCAGCAGCAGCAACAACAGGAGATGAGTAAATCCCAGAAAAAAGAATGAAACAATGCTATTTGCAGCAACATGGATGGGCCTAGAAATTAGTAAAGCAAACCATCATAGAAGTGAAACACAAATGTATGATATCACTTCTGTGTGGAATCTAAAAATTGAGACAAATGAACCTGTTTTCAAAACAGAAATAGACTCACAGACATAGAAAACAAACTTATGATTAGCAAAGTGGAAGAGGGAGGTGGATAAATTATGAGTTTGGGATTAACAGATATCTGCTGCTGCTGCTAAGTCACTTCAGTTGTGTCCAACTCTGTGCGATCCCATAGACAGCAGCCCACCAGGCTCCCCCGTCCCTGGGATTCCCCAGGCAAGAACACTGGAGTGGGTTGCCACTTCCTTCTCCATTACATGAAAGTGAAAAGTGAAAGTGAAATCGCTCAGTCATGTCCGACTCCTAGCGACCCCATGGACTGCAGCCCACCAGGCTCCTTCATCCATGGGATTTTCCAGGCAAGAGTACTGGAGTAGGGTGCCATTGCCTTCTCCAACAGATATCTACTATTATAGATATATAATAGATAAACAGCAAGGACCAACTGTATAGCATGAAGAACTATATTCAATGCCATGGAATAACCTATAAGGGAGAAGAATCTGGAAAAGAATATACATATAAATATATATGGCTACCCTTGTGCCTCAGCTGGTAAAGAATCTGTCTGCAACGTGGGAGATCTGAATTCGGTCCCTGGGTTGGGAAGATCTCCTGGGTTGGGAAGACCTACTCCAGCATTCTGGCCTGGAGAATTCCATGGACTGTATTGTCCTTGGGGTCGCAAAGACCCGAACACAACTGAGCGACTTTCACTTTCACGTGTGTGTGTGTGTGTGTGTGGAACCGAATCACTCTGCTGCAGACCTGAAACAGTGCAAATCAACTATGTTAGTGGCTCACTCGTGTCTGTTTCTTTGTGACCCCATGGAATGTAGTCTGCCAGGCTCCTCTGTCCATGGAATTCTCCAGGTAAGAGTACTGGAGTGGGTTGCTATTCCCTTCTCTGGGGGATCGTCCTGACTTGGGGATGTAACCTGGGTCTCCTGCATTCAAGGCAGTTTCTTTGCCATCTGAGCCACCAGGGAAGCTCCTGTAAATCAACTATATTTCAATAATTTTTTTTAATGAATAGGCCATGTCTCACACAATATGCTGAAGAATGACAGAAACAGAATAGCATCTTTTTTTTTTTTTTTCTGTCAAAAGGAAAATGTCTGAGAAGGTGCAATGGAAGAGCTTCTCAGAACATGAGTACTGTTTAGCTTGTTCTTCTTTCCTATGAGTACAATTTCTCTGAAAAATCTCCTTGGGTCAGACAGAAGCACTAAAACCTATCTGTATCTGAAGTCAATAAATTAAGGATCTCTAAGAACAAATAATCAAAAAATAACATTTGACAAAAGAGCTGGGTATATATGCCTGTAGTCTCTCTCTTTGGGACCCTGGGGGCTCAGCTGATAGAGAATCTGCCTGCAATGGAAGAAATATGGATTTGCCCCCTAGTTTAGGAAGATCCCCCGGACAAGGGAATGGCTACCCACTCCAGTGTTCTTGCCTGGAGAATCCCATGGACAGAGGAGCCTGGTGGGCTACAGTCCATGGGGTGGCAAAGAGTTGGACACAACTGAGCGACTAATACTTTCACTTTTACACTTTGGGACCATGAAAAACAGTTGATTCAGTCTTTGAAATGATGGTGATCTCAGGTGGCCTCAGCCTACAGTGGTTTGGAGCTTGGCTTGGGTTCCCAGCCAAGGACTGGGCTTGGTCCTAGCACCCTAGATCCTAGCCGCTATACCAGTGGTCAGTGACAAAGGCCCGGGCCCTTTGGCTTTGCAGGAAAGAATTCTCACAAAGACAGAAAGTAGTGAAATAAGTATAGTATTTATTAAAAGGAAAAAGAGTACAGTACATGTGGACAGACACATGGGCAGACTCAGGGTGAGACAGTTGCACCCTCATGGCAGTTCGAATTACTTTTATGGGGCATTTCTTCCAGGTTTCCTTTGGCCATTTTGAGTTACCTGGTTCACAGTCCATATTTGGTGTATCTCAGTATCTTCCCACGTGTGCAGATGCATTTCTTAGCCAAGATGAATTTTACTCCAAAAGGCATCTGGGTAGGGAAAATCCCTTGACATGACTCCCCTTTGGCGTCCAAGGAGTCTTTTCCACCCATGTGTGGTCAAGGAGGTCTCCTGATTTCAGGAATAGGAAATATGTGGTCTGGGAAGAGACTAGTCTCCTTCCTTAATTGTTCTGTTATTCTAGTCTTGGAGTTGCTGCCCACAGGGAATGAACCTTCAATCGCTTTACCCTGGGGGGTGCCCATCTGCCTCCTGCCTCAATGATATTCATGACTTAACTTCAAGAAATTTTTCAGGGAAGTTTTCTAGAAGTTATTTGTGCAGTGAAATGCATACGTGCTGAAATACTATGAAATTTAGACACATCTTTATCCATTCAGGGGATATTTAGGTTGCTTTCATGTCCTACTTGACTTCCCTGATGGTTCAGATGGTAAAGTGTCTGCCTGCAGTGCGGGAGACCTGGGTTCGATACCTGGGTCAGGAAGATCCCTGGAGAAGAAAATGGCAACCTGCTCCAGTACTCTTGCCTGTAAAATCCCATGGATGGAGAATCCTGGTGGGCTACAGCCCATGGGGTGGCAAAGAATCAAATACAACTGAGTGACTTTACTTCCTTATATATCCTTCTGTAAATATTGCCTCAATGAATTGGGATACATGAGAACTTTTGAATTATGTTTTTCTCATGGCATGTGTCCAGTCATGGGANGACACATGGGCAGACTCAGGGTGAGACAGTTGCACCCTCATGGCAGTTCGAATTACTTTTATGGGGCATTTCTTCCAGGTTTCCTTTGGCCATTTTGAGTTACCTGGTTCACAGTCCATATTTGGTGTATCTCAGTATCTTCCCACGTGTGCAGATGCATTTCTTAGCCAAGATGAATTTTACTCCAAAAGGCATCTGGGTAGGGAAAATCCCTTGACATGACTCCCCTTTGGCGTCCAAGGAGTCTTTTCCACCCATGTGTGGTCAAGGAGGTCTCCTGATTTCAGGAATAGGAAATATGTGGTCTGGGAAGAGACTAGTCTCCTTCCTTAATTGTTCTGTTATTCTAGTCTTGGAGTTGCTGCCCACAGGGAATGAACCTTCAATCGCTTTACCCTGGGGGGTGCCCATCTGCCTCCTGCCTCAATGATATTCATGACTTAACTTCAAGAAATTTTTCAGGGAAGTTTTCTAGAAGTTATTTGTGCAGTGAAATGCATACGTGCTGAAATACTATGAAATTTAGACACATCTTTATCCATTCAGGGGATATTTAGGTTGCTTTCATGTCCTACTTGACTTCCCTGATGGTTCAGATGGTAAAGTGTCTGCCTGCAGTGCGGGAGACCTGGGTTCGATACCTGGGTCAGGAAGATCCCTGGAGAAGAAAATGGCAACCTGCTCCAGTACTCTTGCCTGTAAAATCCCATGGATGGAGAATCCTGGTGGGCTACAGCCCATGGGGTGGCAAAGAATCAAATACAACTGAGTGACTTTACTTCCTTATATATCCTTCTGTAAATATTGCCTCAATGAATTGGGATACATGAGAACTTTTGAATTATGTTTTTCTCATGGCATGTGTCCAGTCATGGGACTGTTGGGTCATGTGATGGTTTTATTTTTCACTTTTGAATCAATTTGCAGGGCAGGAATAGAGACACAGATGTAGAGAACTGACTTGTGGACCCAGGGGCTGGGCAGAAGAGGTTGGGGTGGACTGAGAGCGTAGCATTGACATATATGCACCACTATGTATAAAACAAAAAAGCTTCTGCACAACACAGGGAACTCAGCTCTGTGCTCTGTGATGATCCAGAGGGGTGGGACGGGAGATGGGGCTGGAGGAAGTCCAGAGGGAGAGGATATATGTATATGTATATTAATGTACATATGTATACATATATGTATATATCTATTAATATATATATATATATTAATAGCTAAGTCACTTCATCATAGAGAAAAACTAGCACAGTATCGTAAAGCAATTATACTCCAATTTAAAAATTAAAAAAATTTAGAAAAGCAATGAACATAACCAAGCTGATACAAAAGAAAAGAAATTTGAACACAATCCTTTGATTTGATCTTGTTAGAAAGTTTTCACATTTCCCCAATATTTAGGACTTGGTTTTTTCTCGAGGGTTGTTGTTCAGTTTCTGAGACATGTCTGATTCTTTGTGACCCTAGGGAGTACACAGCACACCAGGCTCTCCCGTCCTTAACTATCTCCCAGAATTTGCTCAAATTCGTGGCAATTGAGTCGGTGATGCTGTCTAACCATCTCATCCTCTGTCATCCCCTTTTCCTTTTGCCTTCAGTCTTTCCCAGCATCAGGGTATCTTCCAATGAGTCAGCCGATGGCATCAGGTGGCCAAAACATTGGAGCTTCAGCTTCAGCATCAGTCTTTCCAATAAGTATTCAGAGCTGACTGGTTTTGGTTTTTGTTTTTTGAGTGGGGTGGATATAAATAGATGCGTCTAATACTGCTGTTTTAATCCACATATATGCAATTGCTGTGATGTCTTAGACTTAATGTCTCATATAAGTCTACTCGAGGTTACCTCAATTGGAAAGAAAAAAAAAACAGCCATCATATCCCACCAGAATGGTGCATCTTTTTTTTTTTTCCTTTTAATACTTTATTCTATTTTACAGTAGGTGCATCTTTTATGTTGGGTCTCAGCCAGCTCCTCCCTTGCTGCCACATGAAATGATCCTGACAAATTCAAGACATGGATCTGAAAACAGGTCAAATTCAAATTACTTTTGCCCGGGATCTTTGGTGTTTTAATCATTTCATCTCAAGAGCAAAGCATAATTTTAAGTGCTAATAATGAGTAAAATTCTCTTTGTTTTTCTCTTTACACCCTACTTGTAATTATTGGTTTTACACATCTGTCCAACAAAAACTTGAAGGCTAATGGCAAAAACCTTTATAAACACCAAGAGGTTTAGCATGTAGAACATGAATTTGAAAATGTTTACCTATGCAAATATTTGGGCACTAGAATTTTATTCTTGGCTTACGAACTATGTTATTTTTCCTAAGTGTGTTGCTACAGAAAACTGATATCCTGGGGGGATTGTTTACTTGGAAGAGGCTTAGGGGGTAAATTACACCATTTCAGGATGGTGATCAAATATTACTTTTACATTAAAAGAAGCTGAAGGATTTTACTTTAAACTTCTACCTGGTTTTTTTTAACAAATAAAATCTATCGTTTTAAAGATGGACGATTATTATAACATGGGGTGCATTTCTCAGGTTCACTGACACCAGTGAAAACGAAATGGAAAGAAATTGCATATTCACTTGGGTCATTAAAAAAGCAAACTATGTCACTTCAGTATTTACTCAGTGAATGAACTGAATGATATCCACACACTCTTTTTTGAAGGAGTCATTTGAATGTTCACTTCAGTGAAATAGAGTCAAAACCTCAAGCTCTGTTGGCCACAGGCGGATCCCAAAGTTGTCATGAAAATGCAGGTGATAATAAACGTGCAGTAACGTGGGTCTCCCAGGGTCTGTCCTGAGATTCTCAACTCTGCATTTCTCTGTCTTGACTGAAATACCCGAGGTACTTATGTTTTATTCTCAGACATCAATTTCATGCTCCCTGTGAATGTTAAAAAAAAAAAAAAA
>SJYW01028678.1:180348-218467 GCA_006410735.1 Raphicerus campestris | reverse complement strand
GTGTCAATGAAATGGAAAGAAATTGCATATTCACTTGGGTCATTAAAAAAGCAAACTATGTCACTTCAGTATTTACTCAGGGAATGAACTGAGTGATATCCACACACTCTTTTTTGAAGGAGTCATTTGAATGTTCACTTCAGTGAAATAGAGTCAAAACCTCAAGCTCTGTTGGCCACAGGCGGATCCCAAAGTTGTCATGAAAATGCAGGTGATAATAAACGTGCAGTAACGTGGGTCTCCCAGGGTCTGTCCTGAGATTCTCAACTCTGCATTTCTCTGTCTTGACTGAAATACCCGAGGTACTTATGTTTTATTCTCAGACATCAATTTCATGCTCCCTGTGAATGTTAAAAAAAAAAAAAAAAGTTTTCTGGTTGCATCTGTAGTGTTTACCCACTCATATATGAAAATAAATGCTTGAGATTCCATCTGTGAGTTCCTTTTTGGTTTCTGCTCAGTGGGGAACCTGCTCAACTAGTTTTACCAAATTCTTAGAAGAAGGTTTTGCGACACAAAGAAAGGATTGTTCAACCGGACAAGATACGTAATTATGAGATAATGGATCAGTTTGTCTTTCACTGTGAAATCACATAAAATAGAAATAAAGTAGGTGATTATGGATTACAGAAGTTCTCTTACCAGGGCACTTGTAAGAAAAACAAAGGAAGTGCACTTACCAAAAAGGGCGTTCAAAAAAGGCTCGGCGTGTAACTCAAGCTAATGAAAACAAGGGAACGGAGAGCTGAGGCTGACTTCCATCCCCAGCTCACACCGGGGTGTCTTCTGAACCGCTTCCCTCAGAGGTTCCTCCCAGCCCATGGAAGGGAGAGAAGCTTAAACTGGGGATTCCCTTATTAGCGTCTGTCATGACCTTGATGTACTGGGAGTGACTCTTTGGCTACTACATTTAATTTCGTCTCTGTAACTACACAGGTATGACCCTCCTAGAATAAGCCACCACAACTGAGATTCGATGATCACCAAAGGCAGAGATCTGCTCTCACTGGAGTCTCAACCATGGTGGTTTTCCTTCACTACCAAATGCCACTGATCCCCCTAAAGGGCATTTCTGGAAAGCTCTATCTTCGTAAAGTTTGTTTCTAATATTAAGCTGTTTATGATGTTAATAAAATTTTATATTCGAGTGCTTTTTAACTTCAATGTTTATTGTTTCAAAAACAAGGCCCAGAAAGCTAACTTCTGTAAAACTGTGTGCTTTATGAGAACAGACCTATGACCTTTGTCGAGCAGGAAGGGCAGGCTCCCACTGGACACAAGGAGAAGGGGGTTGGCCTCTGCGTTTCAGCACGTCCTTCTCTTCTTGCCCCATCCTTGCCTCCACCAGGCTGCCTCTGGGGCTTACCGGACTGGGGCATCTTTAAAGCTTGTCTGCCTTGAAGGCACTTGTGAGTCCTTTGGAGAAACCAACCCTGCCGTGAAGTTCTTACCTTATAGTCCCCTCACTGAGGTCAACATTTCTCCCCGGCTGTTACTGAGGATGCCCCACTGCAATGGCGAAACCCTTTTAAGCTCTTTCCATTGGCGGTCAATGCTCCCGGATGAGGTTGCTACGAAAGTGACCCTCATTCAGGTCTCCTTCCTGAGGCTGACCTCTGCTCTTCCAGCTCCAGATAAAGCTATAGCCCTTCACCAAAACCTGCTACATAATTTACAGGGCCCAGTGCAAAATGAAAATGCAGAACCTCTTGCTCAAAGCTTGTGAAGAATTTCAAGATGGCAGCAGTGAAGCGTTAAACCAAAAGTCTCCCCACGTGGGTGTGCGGCTCAGCTCTCCACTTTCCTCCAAACCAGCAGCCACAACCACCCACTGCCCTTATCTCACAGGTCTTCTCACCATCCCCAGTGTTTTCTTCTGAGTCCCACTCAGTAAGCAGAAACCCAGCCAATGAAGGAGGCAAACACAAACGTCTGGATTCCATCGACCTCACTCTTTGCTACCCGCTTCATTCTTTGCTCCCTGAACCAGAAGTTGCCAAGTCACCCGAGTCTGTGCTCTGGTGAATATCCAGCAAATCTTCCACTAACAGCATTGGATTTTTTTTCTCCAGGAATCCGTTGCCTCCACAACCCTCAGTCCATGTGGCTCAGGCTTACTGCGGAGCTCACATAACTTACAGAATGTTTTCATATAACTTTAATAATATACATGACTTTTCTTAAATATAATTTTCAATATTTTTTTTAAATTGTTGCTCTGTCTTTAATAACTCATTTGGGGAACAAGTAAAATATAAATGGAGAGAAAATTATTAGCAAAAACAGCACAAAGAATATTTAAAAGCTTGACCTTTCATTTTCTCCCACCAGTGAAACTCATATGTTAAGGTAAAACTATAACTTCTTCCATTTTCTATCCATCAAATATAATGATGGTTATATATCGTCTTTTCCTCATAAACATGAACACTTCCCTGAATGACAGCCAAGTCAAACCTTACAAATATCATTTAAAAGCCAGAGGAAGGCTGTCTCTAAAAGAAAGGCAACTTAGATGGCCCTCTGTTCTAGAAATTCTACTGCCCTAGCTACTCACAACTACAGTTTAACATTTGATGTTTGTTATTTAAAAGACAAAACTAGAGGTGACCACAGGGGTGGAAATAATATTTTAAATGCCCTGCAGCTGCATTCGTGAACTACATGTTCTTTGAAGTATAGAATTAATAGTTAAACTATATACCTCAAAGAGGGCCCCTACAGGTGACCAGAGCATGCTAACTCTGCAATTTTAAAATGTGAACATTTCCAGAGGTATGCACACGTGGGTGCTGATAACATTTCCATCTGGGGCCTATTCCTCCTGCCAGCTACTCATAGTCTTCTTTGAAGTCCAAAGAATCCTTGAGGGAAGATGGCGAGACACTTTTTCCAGGATGAGGGGCCAGGGACACTCTTGGCAAACTGCTCTAGAAACAAACAAAAACGTTGTGAATCACAACTGTATGGTGACTTAAGTGCAGCATTTTCCCCATGAAAACACTCAAAGTCCCTACATACGTCTACAAATTCTCCCAACACAAGTGAATTAAATTTCATGACTCAGATAATGGTTTCGAAGGGATTTCTTGAAAGCATGGTGGGCAGGGGTGGGGGTAGTTATAGGTTGAAAATAGTTTTGGTGGAGANGTCCCTACATACGTCTACAAATTCTCCCAACACAAGTGAATTAAATTTCATGACTCAGATAATGGTTTCGAAGGGATTTCTTGAAAGTATGGTGGGCAGGGGTGGGGGTAGTTATAGGTTGAAAATAGTTTTGGTGGAGACATGGAAAAAAACGGATATGTTTAATGACAATGATAAGATTAATTATCAAGTAAAATCCCATGGCCAGCCCACACAGACACAAATTACTGAGAGACCAGCTCCAAAATACACAAGTCTGAGCTGGTTGCTCTCATGTCTAAACCTCTCAACGAGCTTTCCGCCAGCATCAGGAGAGGCCCAGTCTTCATCCTGGTGTCCAACATCTATGCAACCTCATTTCCTGATATTTCTTGGCCCCTTCCACACATGCATACCCCTCTACCCCTTGCAACACACACAACCCTTACACTGAAATCAAGCTGAATAGATTGCAGAGAGAGCTTTGCAGATGCTGTTTCTACTAACTTAGGGACCAGAAAGGTTTTTCTTCTCTGTCAAGAGACAGTGAATAATTCTAGCTTTTGAACTATTTACAATTTCTGTCATAACTGCCCTACCGTTGAACACAAATGAATGGACATGGCTGCGTCCCAATAAAACTCTGTGGCTACTGAGTTTAAATATCATATAGGTTTATATACGTCATGAAATATTATTTTTCTTCTTTGGTTGTTCCATTTATATACAGAAAAAAATAATTTTTTTGTTTAGCTCCCAGGCCACAGGAATACAGGTAATGGGGCCAGATTTGGCTCATGGGCCATAGTTCCTCAAATCCTGCTGTAACTATGGCCTTTCCTTACTTCACGGCCAACTTACTCTTAAAGACAGTTCTGGAACCTTCCACAACTAAGCATGATGCTGCCATGGTCATGTTAGAACATCTCTCCAACTCCACTTGTTACAGTGTTTTAAATGATCTTTGCTCCCTTTCCTCTGAGCCAGGCTCTGAGCTCTTTGTGTGGCATGCGTGCTTAGTTATGTCCAACCCTTCACGACCCCATGGACTTCTAGCCCCCCAGGCTCCTCTGTCTATGGAATTCTCTAGCAAAAATCCTGGAGTGGGTTGCCATTTCCTTCTCCAGGGGATCTTCCCAACCAGAGGCTCAAACTCATGTCTCCTGCATTGGCAGGCATATTCTTTACCACTGCACCACCAGGGAAGACCTCTGAGCTCTTTACAAGCAAAGAAAGTCTTAAGTAATTCTATATACCCTCAGCAAGGTCCAAATGAATCATTGCACAAAGCCAGGGGTCTCTTTTAAATTCCTCTTTCTGGTCTACATTATATTTCTGCTGAGTCATTCCTCTGTGAATAAAAGGTGTTAGGTACAGCGGGACTGCGAGACAGTCTGACTGGGAAGTTGGAGCCTGTCAGCGTGGAATTGTTTGTGGACGAATGATAATAGACCTGGATCAGGGTGTAGCCGACAGTCATCCCTCCCACAGACACTCCGCAACTGCTGGGCATTAGGGTTCCAGCTGCAACAGGACAAAGACACTCCTTACCCTGAGGAATAAAAAGACTGGTCAACAAGAAAGACTCTCAAAGCTAGTCTGCTGAGAAAGTAAGAGGTGCAGGAGTGCTGAGCAGTGGAAGCCAGTCCTGGGGGAAGGGAGAGGTTTAGGAAGGATCACTGAGGAAATGATAGGCACACCAAGACCTTCAGGAGAAGTCTGAGTTGGCCAGGTGAAGAGAGAAGGGTGACTGAGTGGAATAATACCATCGTCTGGAGTAATGCATTAGAAATGGATGTCCTAACCGCTTTCACATTACAACAAGTTAAATTGCATTTTATCAAGAATATGGTTTGGCTCAGTCTATTCTGACAATAAAACACAAAGTAACTAGCTTTCAGCAATGAGCATCATCAAAGTGAAAATCACACACACACACATATTTCAATGGAAAGATAGTGTAGAAAATTCTATTTGGTAACTTCAACTCTAATTTATAGCCTAGATACAAAACAGGAACCAGAAACACAGGGACAAAAATAAAAGCCGACTGATTCTGGAAGGAAACAGCAGCTAATGGGTCACCTCCCTGGCCTGGAGAGGGTTTCAGGGCCCTGGGAGCAGCGTCGACAGACATGCCTACCCGGGCAAAGACCTTCCTGAAATTGACTTGATTTTGATGAACTCCCAAAGCTGGAGAGCAGGAAGAGATCAAAGGTCTCAGCACATCAACGCCTCCCTTTCTGCACTTAGAGTCTCAGTGCAGCTCATGCAGGAATCCATATGGCCGTATCACCAGCAGAAAAACAATTCTGTAACATTATTTTTGGAGATCTTTGGGGAAAATATTTTCCATGCTCAAACAGGTCAGGTCCAATAGCGATGGTGACGACACCAACACAACCCACAGACAAAATGTATCTCAACCCATTAGCGAGAGGGTGCATGATCACAAGGGCAGCAGGGAGCATGCACCCCCTTCCAAGATCCACCTCCTGCTCCTCATAAAAGAACACGGCCCCTTCAACTAATACACTGTGCAGGGTCAGAGGGAGAAGGTTCTTTGTGCTGCAGAAAGACAGAAGGAGAGAGTGAGAAGGAAGAGTGTGAGCTCTCACCAGGCATTAAGGGAAGACTGCACGGTGCTTCAGCAGAAATCTTTGCTTCCCAGGTGGCTGAAGTGGTAAAGAATTTGCTGGCCTATGCAGGAGTTGCAGGGGTCTCAGGAGATGGGGGTTCGATCCCTGAGTCAGGAAGATCCCTTGGAGGAGGAGATGGCAAACCGCTCCAGTATCCTTGCCTGACAAGGTAAGATGACGTTTTTAGGGGTAAGGGATGGAGTGTTCTCATTTCTCCAGCTCTGTTCATAGTTTTGACTGAGCTGGTGGGGAACTACTGTGTTTGGAATCCTGCAAATATATGCCATAAACGTGTCATTTCTACTTAGACTCTATAGGAATGCTGTTATCTCTTGGGAGAATAATATTACTATCACTACAGTGCACGTAAGCCAGCTGTGGTTTCTTAAATTTAAAATATATATTCACCAGAGTTTAAAGGAACATCTCCTGAGTGGCAGCAATTGCATCCACCCTGCAGACAATTATTTAGGCAACATTTAACCAGGTCTGACCACTCTTAAACTACTTGGCTAGTACCTAACATGACGAATTTCAAGGTTCCATCTTGTTATCAGTAGGAAAAAAAGTGAACACACTGTTCTGGTTTTACATTACCAATAGTTATCATTTGATGAAGTGAAAATGACTAATGGGTGAAAAAGAATCGAATTATTCTTCTAGACTTATTAAGGAATAATAAGCCTAGATCATGCATGTGATCACTTACGTGGGATTTTAATTTCCTCTGTGACTCCTTTCACTTTGGATTCGGGAAATGAGAAGTAATAGCAGATTTCAGACTGCTTCCTTATTCAAACACAGTGGAATATTCTTGATAAAATTCTTCAAATCCACTGAAAATTAGCACATTATCTTGAAAATTTATTTTTAAATAGCAACCTCATAGTCTTCTCTGTTTTTTTAAATGAATTCTATTTTACTGTGTAACTGAGGTACACATTTCATAAACAGGCACTTAAGAAAAAAGACCCAGAACACATCACATTCTTTTTCAATCAAAAGAGTGACAAGTTAGGGCAGAAAGAGTGAGAAGCAACCCCAGAAGGAGAAGGGAATTCTCCTCGAGCATGCTAGTCATTGTCAGTTGCAGAAAATTCCCCAAGGAATGCTCGTGAATGTTGAATCCAGTCTGGCTTTAAATGACTCCGGGGTGTACCAATCCTCCAAGAATTCCATTACATAGACTCTTCCTCAAGTGTACCGAGCATCATTTTCTTTAATGCGTGAATTTAAAATCAGCAAAATTTTAAATTCACCTAGTAAATTTCCTCCCTGGTCTGGCCCGAAACAAATTTTTCAGCACAACTAAGATGTTCACTTTACTGAATTCCTTCCACATCAAGCAAGGAACGGGTGCTGTTTCTGATGAATTTCATGCAATAAACATGGTATATGTGACAAATGCAAAAAAAAAAAAAAAAAAAAAACCATTAGGTCTACAAGGCAGAAACTGCAGTGGGTGTTTCTGTTTGTCACTCTAGTGTAAAATATTCTGTTCCTGGATCCTTTCTGTATTGAATTCAACACATAGCTTGAAAAATAAATGTCAGTGACTCCTTCTGTGCCTGTGTGTTTTCTTTACATTTAATATCTTCTTATCCACTTTAGAACACAGAGTAATTTCCAGAGCCAAACACAAGTCCTTGAACTTTAAAGAATTGTTTTTTTTCCTTGCTAATCTGTTCCCCTCATAACCCTCAAAGTCTAAAGGCAGCTAATTTAGATATCCTCTTTTCTGACCATGACAGCTCCTAAATTTTAACTTTCATAAGTCAGAAATTCTCAAAAGATTTCGAGAGGAACCTTCGGGAGGCTGGTACTGGGTGTGCCCAGCAGCTGTTCCCTAAAGTCTAAAGGGCAGGGCTAAAGGGTGCTGTAAGGTTGCTATGCAGAGCAGTAAATAAGGATTATAAAATCCTGGTAAACGCTTTTAATGTGACATAGAAGCACTCTATAATGAAAGGATCCTCCAGCCAGGCACAAGGAGACCCTGTGGGGTAGAGGCGTTGGCCTTCAGATGAGTAATAACCACGAGCTGCAGAAACCTCAGTGCTCCTCTGGGAGAGAAGTGCCATGCCATCTTGAGCTCCGTGAATTCCCTCCAAATATGGGAACGCTCTTCCTTCCCTCTCCTAGAGCTTGACTTCTGATGGAGAGCAGTGGTGCAGAGGCTTGCTCTCTGACACCATCCAAGTGAAACGGGGCAGAGGAATTACAGGATGTCGGAAAGGAGGTTGTCTCTTTCTTTGGACTAAGAACCGGAGGCCTTAGCAGAATGCTGTCTGGTTTGCAAACCACGCACCACACCTCTTTTCCTGAGGTCTCTTTCTCAATTTATTTCTTGTTATTTTGATGTGGGTGCTAAGTCGCTTTAGTCATGTCCTACTCTTTGCGACCCCACTGACTGTAGCCCTCCAGGCTGCTCTGTCCATGGGATTGTCCAGGCAAGAATACTGGGATGGGTGGCCATGCCCTTCTCACTTGAATGTTTTTTGCTTTCAACATAAACCTATTCTCCTAAAGCTCATGAAATAGCTACCCTTAATGCCAGATTGCCCCTCCAAATGTAAGTCAGCACGCATTCCAAACCCCAAGAAAAAGGCCCTTAAGCCTTAATGCTTCATCTAAAACCCTTTCCTTTAATCAATAAAGTTAATCATTTATTGCTATCAAAATGATCTCTTTTTAATTTTCTGCAGTTAACTTTTGGACTAATTTTGGCTTCATGTTCTAAGTTCCCTCCTGTTGCAAGTTATTAAAAAGGCTTTGTTCTTATGCTTTTATAGCAATTTATACTAACACTACTATAATTTGTCCCATAATATATTGTATATGTTACTGATGATATTTGTCACAAGATTTAAATTGCTTACCTACCCACAACCTTAATGATGTTCATATTTCATGTTCCCTGTTTTTACTGCATACAATTTTCCATCAAGTCCATTTATCCAGTACTATTCATTTGATTCAACCTCCCCCTTTATTTGGGTCAGTCTGTAATTAAGTTTCTCATGTCGGGGCCAGAGAGGCAACGAGGGGATGAACTGGAGGAAGAAGATAGATTTGTGATTCTCTGGGAGACAGAATCTTCTGGGGACAGGTTTCAAATACATATATAAATACAAATTGATATGTATTTACAAATACACAACACGGGGATTTCAATATGCTCTCTCTTTTACCTTATTTATTAATTCAGCTAATATTATAGATATTGAGCATCTTTCTATAATCCAGGCTTTGCCCTTGGTGCAGGGGGTACATCATGGCAGAAATGGGAGCTGCTGAGAGATGGATCTTGTACATAGAATCATGAGGCGACCTCATGGGCCCTGTAAGCATCATTTACTTTATTTATTTATTTTGGCTTTCTGCGTCTTCTTAACCACTGGACCACCAGGGAAGCCCCAGCACCATTTATTTTATTTCAATATTTCTCAGCCAGATGTTCGGTCTTTTCAAAATTTCTTTCTTCTACAAGAAATCTTCCTATGAAATCTTGGATGAGTCATTAAACTTTCTAGGTTTTGGCTTTTCTACAATATGATCAAGCAGTTGACTTGTGAGAAAGCATTCAAATATGGATACGCAGACTTTCAATCGTCAAAAGCTCTTTTACGCAAAGTTAATCTGTGTATATCACTATCTTTAACATACAGCAGCTAAGTCAACACTATGCCCTCAAAACGTACAAAATGGCAAAAGTGGTCTTTTTTGCAATTTTCCAGGCTCTCTGCTTTAACTTGCAGTTTTGGTAGTGCGTGCATGCTAAGTCGCTTCAGTCGTGTCTGACTCTGTGCGACCCCATGGACTGTAGCCCACCAGGCTCCTCTGTCCATGGGGATTCTCTAGGCAAGAACACTGGAGTAGGTTGCCACGCCCTCCTCCAGCAGATCCTCCGGACCCAGGACTGAACTCAAGTCTCTTATGTCTCCTGCATTGGCAGGTGGGTTCTTTACCACTAGCGCCCCCAGGGAAGCGCACTATCTCCTATGATTTTATCATAATGGCATTTCCATGTACATTGAAGTGGTCTTTGTAAAATTTATTTTATTGAAGTATAGTATATAATTGAAAGCTAATTGATTTAAAATGCTGTGTTAGTTTCTGGTATACAGCAAAGTGATTCAGTTATACATATATATCTATATATTCTTTTTCACATTCTTTTCCATTGTGGTTTATTATAAGATACTGAATCTAGTTCCTTGTGCTATAGCGTAGGGCCCTAATACTTATCCATCCTGTCCATAACAATCTGCTAATCCCAGATGGATGGAGAGTCTGGGATTAGCAGATGCTGAAGTGATCTGAGCACTCACCTAGTTNGCTGTGTTAGTTTCTGGTATACAGCAAAGTGATTCAGTTATACATATATATCTATATATTCTTTTTCACATTCTTTTCCATGGTGGTTTATTATAAGATACTGAATCTAGTTCCTTGTGCTATAGAGTAGAGCCCTAATACTTATCCATCCTGTCCATAACAATCTGCTAATCCCAGATGGATGGGGAGTCTGGGATTAGCAGATGCTGAAGTGATCTGAGCACTCACCTAGTTTCTTTCCTCTTGCTTGCACAATAAAAAAAAAAAAATTTCAATCACTAAATAAAAGTTTAAAAGACTAAGCCCATTGATCATTGGGAAGAATTTAGGGGGAAAGAGTCCCCGTTCATGTTGGCAGGCCTCTATCTCTTGCAGACACTTTGGACAGCAGTTTAGCAATATGGACAACAAGGAGGGAAAGTGCCTGATAACAAACACGTGCAATTTCATCTCCAGGGAAACCCTCAAACATACGCAAGGAGTTGTCTCTGGGCACATTTACTGTGGAGTGGTTTGGAGTGGAAATGGCATAGCCCAGATCACAAATCGGGAGCCCAGACATTTGTGCCCATCTGGATGAAACATGTTATGGGCCTACAGTGTATCACTTCACGATGCTTAAAATGCATGAGCTAAACTTACGTGTGTTTCATCTCAGCAAAATGATATTAATAAAGAAATCAAGGTTCCCGATGACCTATAAAAAACGACAGGGAAGGGTTCCATGTAAAACAATACTGTGTTCTGTTTACAGCTGTGGATATGTACGTGACACTGAAAGGACTCTCACCAGATTGAAGCTGCTTGTTGCTGAGTCTCTGAAAGGGAAAGGAAGGCAGCGAGGTGGTGGCAGGGGCTGGGCAAGCTTGGGCATTGGTGTGACTGCTGTATAGTCTCTTCTCTGCCTTTTTAAAGAGGCTTAACGCGTTCATTCTTTTTTCTATTTTTGCCTATCTTGTTTTCCCCTAAGATCACGAATGCATACTTTTCCTGTGTGACTTTTAAATCTATATGATTTTCTATCATATTGATAGAAAAAAGACACAAGAGTATTGCAAAATGTTTAACAGTTTTAAACATGAGTGATGAGAGTGTAATTGTATATTATTCTTTGTACTTTTCTGTATTTTAAAAAATTCTCCAAATGGGATTAAAAGGCAACTCTTCATGGACGGAGGAGCCTGGTAGGCTGCAGTCCATGGGGTCGCGAAGAGTCGGACACAACTGAGCAACTTCACTTTCACTTTTCACTTTCATGCATTGGAGAAGGACATGGCAACCCACTCCAGTGTTCTTGCCTGGAGAATCCCAGGGACGGGGGAGCCTGGTGGGCTGCCGTCCATGGGGTCGCACAGAGTTGGACACGACTGAAGCGACTTAGCAGCAGCAGCAGAAGAAAGCTACCAATGTTCTAGTTTCTCTCTCTCTCACACACACTCACACACACACACAGACATATGCACATTCACACACACACACTCACATACACAGATACACAGACACACATACTCACATACACAAAAAAATTCGCACACACACACAGATATACACATACACACATCCATACACACTCACACACACACAGATACACATTCACACATACACACACATAGAAACACACACGCTCACATACACAAACACATTCACACACAGAGACACACACACAGATACACATAAACACATACACACATCCATACACACTCACACACACACAGACACACATTCACACAGACACACACATAGAAACACACACGCTCACATACACANATATATCTATATATTCTTTTTCACATTCTTTTCCATTGTGGTTTATTATAAGATACTGAATCTAGTTCCTTGTGCTATAGAGTAGAGCCCTAATACTTATCCATCCTGTCCATAACAATCTGCTAATCCCAGATGGATGGAGAGTCTGGGATTAGCAGATGCTGAAGTGATCTGAGCACTCACCTAGTTTCTTTCCTCTTGCTTGTACAATTAAAAAAAAAAAAATTTCAATCACTAAATAAAAGTTTAAAAGACTAAGCCCATTGATCATTGGGAAGAATTTAGGGGGAAAGAGTCCCCGTTCATGTTGGCAGGCCTCTATCTCTTGCAGACACTTTGGACAGCAGTTTAGCAATATGGACAACAAGGAGGGAAAGTGCCTGATAACAAACACGTGCAATTTCATCTCCAGGGAAACCCTCAAACATACGCAAGGAGTTGTCTCTGGGCACATTTACTGTGGAGTGGTTTGGAGTGGAAATGGCATAGCCCAGATCACAAATCGGGAGCCCAGACATTTGTGCCCATCTGGATGAAACATGTTATGGGCCTACAGTGTATCACTTCACAATGCTTAAAATGCATGAGCTAAACTTATGTGTGTTTCATCTCAGCAAAATGATATTAATAAAGAAATCAAGGTTCCCGATGACCTATAAAAAACGACAGGGAAGGGTTCCATGTAAAACAATACTGTGTTCTGTTTACAGCTGTGGATATGTACGTGACACTGAAAGGACTCTCACCAGATTGAAGCTGCTTGTTGCTGAGTCTCTGAAAGGGAAAGGAAGGCAGCGAGGTGGTGGCAGGGGCTGGGCAAGCTTGGGCATTGGTGTGACTGCTGTATAGTCTCTTCTCTGCCTTTTTAAAGAGGCTTAACGTGTTCATTCTTTTTTCTATTTTTGCCTATCTTGTTTTCCCCTAAGATCACAAATGCATACTTTTCCTGTGTGACTTTTAAATCTATATGATTTTCTATCATATTGATAGAAAAAAGACACAAGAGTATTGCAAAATGTTTAACAGTTTTAAACATGAGTGATGAGAGTATAATTGTATATTATTCTTTGTACTTTTCTGTATTTTAAAAAATTCTCCAAATGGGATTAAAAGGCAACTCTTCATGGATGGAGGAGCCTGGTGGGCTGCAGTCCATGGGGTCGCGAAGAGTCGGACACAACTGAGCAACTTCACTTTCACTTTTCACTTTCATGCATTGGAGAAGGACATGGCAACCCACTCCAGTGTTCTTGCCTGGAGAATCCCAGGGACGGGGGAGCCTGGTGGGCTGCCGTCCATGGGGTCGCACAGAGTTGGACACGACTGAAGCGACTTAGCAGCAGCAGCAGAAGAAAGCTACCAATGTTCTAGTTTCTCTCTCTCTCACACACTCACACACACACACAGACATATGCACATTCACACACACACTCACATACACAGATACACAGACACACATACTCACACAAAAAAATTCACACACACACACAGAAATACACATACACACATCCATACACACTCACACACACATAGACACACATTCACACATACACACACATAGAAACACACACGCTCACATACACAAACACATTCACACACAGATACACATAAACACATACACACATCCATACACACTCACACACACACAGACACACATTCACACAGACACACACATAGAAACACACACGCTCACATACACAAACACATTCACACACAGAGACACACACACAGATACACATAAACACATACACACATCCATACACACTCACACNGAGGGGTGAGATCAGAGGCCAGGACACAAAGCTGCATCCTCTGATCCGCGAATCCGGGACCGAGTGGGGCTGGACCCAGCGAGGGGCTGAGCGGGTGGAGGGAAGGTAGAAAGGCAGCCGAGGCGGTGTCAGCGAACGTGACGGGACCCGATGACTGATTCGACGTGAAAAGGAGGGAGAATGAAAAATGACTCCCGAAACCCCACCTGGTGCATTTGGACACCTTTTGCCAAGAGAGAAAATAAGAAAGGACTAAAGCGAGGTGGTGAGTTCATCCCAGATGACTGCATCTGAGCTAAGTGAAGACGTCCGTTCTCCAGCAGGAATCTGTTGCTCAAGGAGGTGTGTGCTGGAGCAAGGCAGGCCAGGGTCTCAGTGCCCAGGTGACCGGGCTTCCCAGGTGGTGCTACCAGTAAGGAACCCACCTGCCAGCGCAGATAGATGTAAAAGACGCTGGGTTCACTCCCTGGGTCGGGAAGATCCCCTGGAGGAAGGCACGGCAACCCGCCCGGGTATTCCTGCCTGGAGCATCCCATGGACAGAGGAGCCTGGTAGACTGCAGTCCATAGGGTCGCACGGAGTCAAACATGACCCAGGTGACTTAGCACAGAACACACAAGTATAGCTGACCGGAGAAGGCAATGGCACCCCACCCCAGTACTCTTGCCTGGAAAATCCCATGGACAGAGATGCCTGGTGGGCTGCCGTCTATGGGGTCACACAGAGTCGGACACGACTGAAGCACCTTAGCAGCAGCAGCAGCATGGTTGACCGAAGAAGCCATTTGAGACACTTCATTTAGAAAGGCTGATAACAAAGAGAACAGAGCTGAGAGGGAAAGTCTGAGTTGTGTTTGCTTTGTTCTGAAGTTAATGGCTGTATGGAGCTCCGGGCGCTTTACGCATTGTATTTCATTTAAGAGACATTTTTGGGAGCCTTTATGTTCTTTTGTTTGTTTGTTTTATGGATTTTAATTTGCTTAATCTTCACAACCTGCATAGGAGACAAATACATCCTTATCTTCCTCGTGGTTGAAGAAACTGAGGACCAGATGGGTCAAGTACTCTGCCCAAGGTGCCATAGACAGTAAAGGGCGCAGTGAGGAAGCAGACCCACACGGTCCGGACTCAGTCTTCGTTCTAACCATCCGGCAGTATTGACNTCGTGGTTGAAGAAACTGAGGACCAGATGGGTCAAGTACTCTGCCCAAGGTGCCATAGACAGTAAAGGGCGCAGTGAGGAAGCAGACCCACACGGTCCGGACTCAGTCTTCGTTCTAACCATCCGGCAGTACTGACTCTTACTGTGCTGGAGACCACATTTAAGGGACCAGCAGAGGAAATCCAGCAGACAGAAAGCCAGAAGACACATCAGAGGAGAGAGGGGGGAAGCAGACGGGCATGACGTCACAGGTGAGAAGGGATGGCATCCGGGAGGAAACTGCTGGAAACACCGTGGTGCCCGGGGACCTTGACGACTGGGGCTGAGAAGCGGCCTCTGGGTGGCGTGGGGGGCGGGCTCTTCTGTATTTTCTGCGGAGAGTTAGAGGCAAAAGCCAGGAGGCAAAAGTCTCCACCAGCAGACGGAGCAGAAGTGGCGAGGAACAGAAGGTGAAGACGCCAGGCATGGAAAACTCTGCCCTTCCCTTCGCAGCAAAGCTTCTTCAAAGAAGTGGCCGTGGTGAAGCGGGCCCCGAGGCCCACTCAGGCTGTGACAGGTGGCAAGGGCACAAGGAAGCTGTAGGTCCAGTGGCTAGGACTCCACACTCCCCAAACCAGGGGCTGCAGGTTCGACCCCTGGCCGGGGAACTAAGATCCTGCAGGCTGCACAGTGGGGCCAAAGGTTAAAAAATAATAAGAATCAATTTTTAAAAAATAACCCCAAATCTCAGAAACACATTTTTTAAAAAAGAAAGTTTGGATAAGACAGCTGGAGAAAAAAGGGTCAGACATATGGGGACAGAGTGTCTGCCAAGAAACTTTCATTTTGCACTTGAAGTTAGAGATGAGGACCTGTGCAGAAAATGACAATGTGGATGATGGGCTAGGGAATTTAGAGAGAATACGAAAGGGCTGAGAGGTCTATTGTGGAGATCGTGCACAGATATGTCTCCACTGAAACGACGGCCCCCTCTGACACAGACAGGCAGGTAATGTGCCCTGGTTTGCCCAGGAAGGTGCCAGTGAACACTATCATGTTGGCATCACTGTTTCTCTTTGCAAAGTGTTCCTGTTTGGAGGTTATTGTAACCCTAATATTAGGGCATGTCTTCTAAAAGAGGCTTATAATTATGCTCAGAATATCACCAAGGATATATATTCATTATACACAGTGTGATTTCAGTGGGAATCCATGAGAGAAAGCTTACCAATCTCAGTGTTAATCTAGTAATTATTTAAGTATGGGTACTGTGTGTCTTATAATCAATAAGACAACTCTCTATGCATTGATTTCTAAGAAATTTAGAACAAAGTCTATGGCATGCTCCAAACATATATATCGAAGTCATTGCCATGCCTCCTGGGTTCTGACTTTTATCATCTGTAGGTCTTTTCTTTTCAACTTTTATGTTTCCATCATCTGTCCCTTTAATTTTTCACTTATTTTATTAGATGTATGCAGATTTGTAAAAATACGTTAAATTGTTTCTGGAACTAGAGGTTTCCCTTCGTCTTTCATTCACTCATTTTGCCACCTTTTAAAAAAAGAAAAACAGTAAGTAGGACAGAATAAAATGTGGAGTCCTGAAAAAAATCAGATGAGATGTTTTTATTGTGTTAAGTTGCAGCAGATCTTTCTAGCTTGTTAAAGACAAATGAGCTTGGAAATGGAAACGCGAGCTTTACCGTTAGGCAGAGTGATGGAGATGAGAATCAGGACATGAATCTGATGGTCATTTGCTGAGCTGAAGTGGTGAGCTATGNTGCCGTCTATGGGGTCGCAGAGTCGGACACAACTGAAGCACCTTAGCAGCAGCAGCAGCATGGTTGACCGAAGAAGCCATTTGAGACACTTCATTTAGAAAGGCTGATAACAAAGAGAACAGAGCTGAGAGGGAAAGTCTGAGTTGTGTTTGCTTTGTTCTGAAGTTAATGGCTGTATGGAGCTCCGGGCGCTTTACGCATTGTATTTCATTTAAGAGACATTTTTGGGAGCCTTTATGTTCTTTTGTTTGTTTGTTTTATGGATTTTAATTTGCTTAATCTTCACAACCTGCATAGGAGACAAATACATCCTTATCTTCCTCGTGGTTGAAGAAACTGAGGACCAGATGGGTCAAGTACTCTGCCCAAGGTGCCATAGACAGTAAAGGGCGCAGTGAGGAAGCAGACCCACACGGTCCGGACTCAGTCTTCGTTCTAACCATCCGGCAGTACTGACTCTTACTGTGCTGGAGACCACATTTAAGGGACCAGCAGAGGAAATCCAGCAGACAGAAAGCCAGAAGACACATCAGAGGAGAGAGGGGGGAAGCAGACGGGCATGACGTCACAGGTGAGAAGGGATGGCATCCGGGAGGAAACTGCTGGAAACACCGTGGTGCCCGGGGACCTTGACGACTGGGGCTGAGAAGCGGCCTCTGGGTGGCGTGGGGGGCGGGCTCTTCTGTATTTTCTGCGGAGAGTTAGAGGCAAAAGCCAGGAGGCAAAAGTCTCCACCAGCAGACGGAGCAGAAGTGGCGAGGAACAGAAGGTGAAGACGCCAGGCATGGAAAACTCTGCCCTTCCCTTCGCAGCAAAGCTTCTTCAAAGAAGTGGCCGTGGTGAAGCGGGCCCCGAGGCCCATTCAGGCTGCGACAGGTGGCAAGGGCACAAGGAAGCTGTAGGTCCAGTGGCTAGGACTCCACACTCCCCAAACCAGGGGCTGCAGGTTCGACCCCTGGCCGGGGAACTAAGATCCTGCAGGCTGCACAGTGGGGCCAAAGGTTAAAAAATAATAAGAATCAATTTTTAAAAAATAACCCCAAATCTCAGAAACACATTTTTTAAAAAAGAAAGTTTGGATAAGACAGCTGGAGAAAAAAGGGTCAGACATATGGGGACAGAGTGTCTGCCAAGAAACTTTCATTTTGCACTTGAAGTTAGAGATGAGGACCTGTGCAGAAAATGACAATGTGGATGATGGGCTAGGGAATTTAGAGAGAATACGAAAGGGCTGAGAGGTCTATTGTGGAGATCGTGCACAGATATGTCTCCACTGAAACGACGGCCCCCTCTGACACAGACAGGCAGGTAATGTGCCCTGGTTTGCCCAGGAAGGTGCCAGTGAACACTATCATGTTGGCATCACTGTTTCTCTTTGCAAAGTGTTCCTGTTTGGAGGTTATTGTAACCCTAATATTAGGGCATGTCTTCTAAAAGAGGCTTATAATTATGCTCAGAATATCACCAAGGATATATATTCATTATACACAGTGTGATTTCAGTGGGAATCCATGAGAGAAAGCTTACCAATCTCAGTGTTAATCTAGTAATTATTTAAGTATGGGTACTGTGTGTCTTATAATCAATAGGACAACTCTCTATGCATTGATTTCTAAGAAATTTAGAACAAAGTCTATGGCATGCTCCAAACATATATATCGAAGTCATTGCCATGCCTCCTGGGTTCTGACTTTTATCATCTGTAGGTCTTTTCTTTTCAACTTTTATGTTTCCATCATCTGTCCCTTTAATTTTTCACTTATTTTATTAGATGTATGCAGATTTGTAAAAATACGTTAAATTGTTTCTGGAACTAGAGGTTTCCCTTCGTCTTTCATTCACTCATTTTGCCACCTTTTAAAAAAAGAAAAACAGTAAGTAGGACAGAATAAAATGTGGAGTCCTGAAAAAAATCAGATGAGATGTTTTTATTGTTTTAAGTTGCAGCAGATCTTTCTAGCTTGTTAAAGACAAATGAGCTTGGAAATGGAAACGCGAGCTTTACCGTTAGGCAGAGTGATGGAGATGAGAATCAGGACATGAATCTGATGGTCATTTGCTGAGCTGAAGTGGTGAGCTATGTCAGATACCATCTGCTTTCTACAAGCCTCTCTTGCCCTTTTTCCTTCAGTTTACAGAAACCCAGTTTGTTGAATGGAGTCAGACTCTGTTCCACACCAATTAAGATGTCATCCAGGCATCTTCCTGGAAAGATGATCCTCCCTGATGAGAGGAGAACTCCTGTCCCATCCCAAGGATGTCTGGCCTTCTTCACTGCACTCTCTTCCCACCTGTAGGGAGGATTGTGGAAACTCACAAGGTCTGTAGACACAGCCATTTGGAGGCAACAAGGAGAAGGCGAAAGGGAAGTGCACCCAGAGTCCTGAAACTATCCACTCAACTTGACTGGTCTTCTTGTTAGGTTAAGAAAAGGAAGCCCTCTGTGTCCACCCTTCTCTTAATCAGGTATTATTATCACTTGTACTTGAAACAACTGAAGCACAAGCATTCTAGATGCAAAACAACAACAAACAAAGACTCCACTAGGGTCAGCCGGCTTGTTCCTGGAGGGCTCATCTACAGCCTGTCTCCTTGGTGAGGACCCTGAAGCAGCAGAAAGCCCCCTCCTGTACTGAAGTCCACGCCCTGCTCCATCCCCGCCCTGCAGAGGCAGAATGCTTGTAAACAACTAAAATCAAAGCACGTTTCTAAAAGAATCATTTTAAATAAAATAATCATACGTATGGCTTGCAGAAAGGCAAAACCCTTAGGGATGGGTTTCTAGTTGCGTTGAATTTTTCGTTGGGGCTTCCTCCATTTTTAATCTGTTGTTCTCTCACTGTGGACCACTTTTATAATCAGGAGACAAGACAAATATTATTTATGAAATAAAAGTATCATCTCCACATTATCATTTCAACACTTGGGATTGAAAACCCATCACGAACCCAAATCAGGGCAGGGCCAACCAGCAAACCTTAATTTAAGAGGATGTTTTCCCAGCCTCAGGAATGCAAGATACAGTTTAGGTGACAAGCATCTATTTACCCAGCTCTTTATCCACATCAACAGCTTGAAAGCAAGGCCTCTCCCACCTCTTCCTCCCCTGTCTGTTTCTTAATTTCTGTGTCTGGGATTGTCTGTTTTAATCTTCCTTTCTTCATATGCATCCTATTTCTACTAGCCAATGGGCTGAATTTTATACAGTGTGCATACTCCTAATTGGGGCCTCCTGAGATGTTATAAGGTGTTAGAAAGCACCTTATCAAGTTGTTTCCTATGAAAAGCCTTAACTTGTCACCAGAGTAAGTCAATTTCTGTTAGTTTCTTCTCCTTCATTTCCAGTCTACTGAATAAGAGATGGTAGCCTATTTTTAATTTCCTGGATTACAGCTGTAATGACCATTCGAAGGCTCATTAGGCGGCACTGTCTGAAAAATTTTGTTATGAGTATAATTTTAGAAGCAGAAGAATCTCGGGCTCAAACAAGACAAGAGGGCCCTTCAGAACTGACTGCCCTTTAAGCAGCATTTTTTAAAAACAATAACTTTCAGAACTTTGTACAGTATGTGTTTAGAAATGGCCTTTCCGCTGAAAATAGAGCTCTCCAATGAATATATAGGCAATCAATAAAATGCCACATTATTAATTCACCTTATAGTACTTTGATGCTTTTAACATTATAATGTTCAACTAGAGAAAAGAGAGCATGGCAGAGGGGGGTAGCCTTTCATTTAAATTGGTGCTTGAGCTTTGCAATTACTTCAAATGTCATTGCTGATATTTGAAGAGCTTTCCAGTGGAATTTTTCTCAAGTTGGGTGTTTGACTGATATGATTAACCTTAGGCCCCATCTTGATGCCACTAGACTGTGTGATGAAAAAATTAATTTTATCTTAGAACGTGGGCCAGACTTTCAAATGGTGAGGAAACCGGAATCAAAAGATGATTCTGGGACAGAGATCATCATTAGTGATTACATTTTAGATCGTGGGCAGCTTTTTATTATTAAATTGGTTTGTTTTGCCAAACTCTTCCTTGAAAAGACTTTTTAAAGTAAGTAAAAATATACATCAAGTTTGAAAAACTTAGTAACAAAAACAGGAATTGAAGGATGATATTGGAGAAGGAAATGGCAATTCACCCCAATATTCTTGCCTGGGAACTTGCATGGGGGTTGTAAAAGAATCCAATATGATTTAGCAATAATGTAACATACATAAGACACGTGGTCTTCCCAGGTGGCACTGGTGGTAAAGAGCCCACGTGCCAACGCAAGAGATGTAAGAGATGTGGGTTCAGTCCCTGGGTTGGGAAGATCCCCTGGAGAAGGGCATGTCAACTGACTCAGTATTCTTGCCCGGAGAATTCCATGGACTGAGGAGTCAGGCGGGCTGCAAGTCCATAGGGTCACAAAGAGCTGGACACAAACGAAGCACGCACACAAAACGTTTGTCAGTAAAGTGGTTTCTATAATTTTTTTGGCTAAAAGAATCTTTGGAAAACATTTATTTAATACATTAAAATTTTCCTTTTCCAACTTCACATTACTATCTGTTGATGATTTCATCCATTTTAATTACTCATTATGGTCTTGTAGGGCTTGAAAAGATCATTTTAAACATAGCCTCAACTGATTAAGCACATTCTCATATAACATTAACAGTCGATTAAAAGAAAAATAGAACCTGAACTATGAACTGTTTCAGAGTCCCATTAATATAATGTCCTACTTAAAAAGCTTTCTTTCAATTAGCCTAAAGCACAAGAAAGTTCATGAGTGGTTTACTATGTAACTCTGTCCAAGGAACCCAGATAAAGAACAAGTGTTGGGAATTTGGAAATCAAACAGGATTGAGAGAAGAATAGTGTGAAAATTAACTGACTTTCTGGATTAACAGTATCCTGCCAAATAGTACAGCTACTGAGGAATCACAGACTCAACCGATGGTATTAAATTCTCCTCCAATTATACAACCTTGCTTCATATTCCAGAGACAGAAATAATCTTGTAAAACATGGCGATTAAAGTACTATAACAGAACTCAATAGTAGTTAATGCCAACGTCTTCAGAAGGGCATATTTTAGAAATTTTGATCATAGTGCAATCTGCTCAAAGCTGTTAAAGTATGGATAATTTCACTCAATTTTCCAGTAGGTTTCTGCCTTGAATAAGTAAATAGTGGGTAATGGTTTGTGTCAAAGTCCCCACAACACTCCATTAAACCCAGAGCATGACAATCTGATCAGATGTCTCTTTTATAGTCAGGGACTGACTTGTGACTTTGTAAGTTACTCAGTTGCACCAGGTCACATCCAAAGCCTGGTCTGCTCATTGTCCCCAAACCCGTGATTATTTCACATCTGACACATTCAGAAGCTTGGTGTTGTGACCTTACTCTGCAACCCAAATGTGATGTTCTGAGAGCCGCTATTGAAATAATACTGTTATCACTTAGGGAGCTGAATGGATCAGCAAATAACATGGGTGTTAGCAGAATTTCAAAGTGCTACGTTATTTTCTATCAATGTCTGGCCCAGATAAATCACCATGAATATAAATATACATACACACACACACACATATATATATATACTAAATTTATATATATATACTGAATCTCATACAGTATAATTGGCACTAGATAATTCACATCAGTCAAACCAATGCAAATACCACATCAAATAATTGGATGTACATTTTATGGATATCCTGCCTAAAATTTTGCAAGTTCATTGCTGAAATTGATATTCAAGTTTTCAGTCTGTAAGTCATTTCAGGATACACTGATTACAACCCCAGATTTTTATTAATTAATCAAATTATATGGAAGGAGGAATAAGTTAGGAATATAGGTTCAACAGAAACACACCACTATCTACAAAGCAAATGACAAGGAATTACTGTATAGCACAGGGCCTCCCTGCTGGCTCAGCAGTAAAGGATCTGCCTGCAACGCAAGAGCTGTAGGAGACGTGGGTTTGATCCCTGGGTTGGGAAGATGCCCAGGAGACGGGCATGGCAACCCACTCCACTTGTCTGGAGAATCCCATGGACAGAGGAGCCTGGTGAACGAACTATGGTCCATAGGCTCGCAAAGAGTCAGATACAACTGAAGCAACAGCATACACACGCACACTGTATGTAGCACAGGGAACTATACTCAGTATCTNAAAATAAGCCAAATGTAAACCTGTACCTAGGGGGCGTTAATTCAAACCAAAGGCCACAAAACCACTTTTGAAGGGCACAGTTGGTTTCTGGGACATGCAGATCCGAGAGCTATATTCTTTCTAGGACTTTCTCTAACTGAGCTTGGTAAACTGCTAAAAGAAGCACTTTTTAATCAAATTGAGAGAATAAAGCTCTATGGTAAATCCAAAATAGCACTTTCTTAAATCCCTACTCCAAATAGAAGATGTTATCATTATTATATTTGGTTTAAGAAAAAAGCTGCACTTTTTTTTTTTTTTGAAATGGTCACGTAATTTGGTTAGCCTTTCAGGGTTAAGTCTGTCTGTGATAGAAATTGAAATTTAAGGATTTTTATCTGAATTAAATCCTTTTAAAACATTCACAGATTTAATAGTAACCTATTGTACCCAGGGGATTTCAAATCCTTACTTCTAATATGCACTGGATTTCAAAAGCAAATTCTAGACCAAATATTTGGAGTAACCTGAGTTTTGCCCATACACTATCTACTTACTAGTATAAAAGAGGTTTATAGAAATGAGACACTTGAGAGAAATTATTTCTTCCCAACCGTAAAACCAGGTGTATGGAAGGGTTCATTAACAGTCAGCACTAAACTGGGGCTTTCCTGGTGGGTCTGAGAGTTGTTAAGATTTCCTCAAGCAGGAAAGAAAATAAGTATCAACCTGTGTATTATCTAGGACTGGTGAAATCCAATGGAAAGGAATGATGGAGGTCAAAACGTTAAGTGTATGGAAAGGCAGCTGTTGGAGCACATATATTATATATGCAACACATATTTTGTGGCTTAATCACTCAGTCGTGTTTGACTCTGCGACCCCATGGACTGTAGCTTGCCAGGCTCTTCTGTCCATGGGATTTCGCAGGCAAGAGTACTGGAGCAAGGTTGCCATTTCCTCCTCCAGGGGATCTTCCTGACCTGGGGATCAAACCTGTGTCTCCTGCATTACAGGTGGATTCTTTATCACCAAGCCACCTGTATATGTATAAAATCTACATATGGGTGAGGGATAAATTAGGAATTTTGGATTAGCAGAGCCAAATGATGACCTATTTAAAATAAATAAACAACAAAGTCTTACTTTGCAGCATAGTGAACTATATCCAGTATCTTGTAATAAGCTATAATAGAAAATCTGAAATACATATATATAATTTTCAACAAAAATTTCAATTAAAAAGTTTCAAAAAACTTCAATAAAAAATGTTAATCCTGCATATATAAGAAAAATTAAGTACACATTGGAAAGAAAAAATTATGACCACAATAATAAAAGAAAGTAGGACCCTGAGGGAGAATTCCCTGTGGTATGATCCTGCCCAAATATACTTGAAAACCACAAACTGCCGTTTGACATCAAATTACAAAGGGATCATTTCTGGAGGGTCTATTTGCATCGTTTTTTAAAAAATAATTTAAAAAGTGTATTTATTTAGCTGTTCTGGGTCTTAGTTGCAACATGCAGGATCCAGCTCCCTGACCAGGGATTGAACCCAGGCCCCCTGCTTTGGGAACATGGAGTCTGAGCCAGTGGACCACCAGAGAGGTCTCTGTTTATGTCTTCTTTAACCAATAATCTTCAGCCCTGAANCGGGGATCAAACCTGTGTCTCCTGCATTACAGGTGGATTCTTTATCACCAAGCCACCTGTATATGTATAAAATCTACATATGGGTGAGGGATAAATTAGGAATTTTGGATTAGCAGAGCCAAATGATGACCTATTTAAAATAAATAAACAACAAAGTCTTACTTTGCAGCATAGTGAACTATATCCAGTATCTTGTAATAAGCTATAATAGAAAATCTGAAATACATATATATAATTTTCAACAAAAATTTCAATTAAAAAGTTTCAAAAAACTTCAATAAAAAATGTTAATCCTGCATATATAAGAAAAATTAAGTACACATTGGAAAGAAAAAATTATGACCACAATAATAAAAGAAAGTAGGACCCTGAGGGAGAATTCCCTGTGGTATGATCCTGCCCAAATATACTTGAAAACCACAAACTGCCGGTTGACATCAAATTACAAAGGGATCATTTCTGGAGGGTCTATTTGCATCGTTTTTTAAAAAATAATTTAAAAAGTGTATTTATTTAGCTGTTCTGGGTCTTAGTTGCAACATGCAGGATCCAGCTCCCTGACCAGGGATTGAACCCAGGCCCCCTGCTTTGGGAACACGGAGTCTGAGCCAGTGGACCACCAGAGAGGTCTCTGTTTATGTCTTCTTTAACCAATAATCTTCAGCCCTGAATTCACTTTCATTTTAAGAAAAAGTTAGAAGAATCAAGAAGAAAAATTTTCATTTTCACCTAAAATGCAATTCAATTTAGATTTCAAGCTCTCATAAACTGACTCCTCTGAAGGGGAAAAAGATAACATTTCTCAAATTATACGTGTATTTACTGGGCCATAAAATATGAAGGCTGAGGTTTCTTAAACACTCCATGCATGATTTTCCTTTAACTAAAAGGTAAGTGCCACCATATATGAAAACGAAGAAGATCACCTTCCTACCTCTGTTGTCTTTGAACACAAGGGAGTCGGAATTTCCTGCTGCTGGCTCTGTCAGCCTTTACTGCTGAAAAGCCCTTTTAAATCCTCCTTCAGACCCATTCATTTCACAAAGCTTTTCATTTCTGTCCCATCAGTGATGCTTTCCCCCTTTCAACCATGTGGTTAGAGAGAGGTCAAAAGAAAGACAAAGGAAGGTCAGCTGCAGCGCAACTGTCTGCTCTCTCTCAGATTTGTTAAACCTCGGTGTTTTTTCCACTTACCTTCTCCATGTGCTGCTATTTGTACCATAATCCACCAGCCAACAACTCTGCCTCCTTGAGTGAAAAACATGACAAGGAAGGGACAAACCTGAACATGTGGTCCTTTGATCGCCACTGATCAAATCTCGGGCATCGATTGTGTCTTAACACTGTCAGTCTCCTCAAGCAATAAGCTGACTTTATATTTCACAGCATCAGATACTACAGATTTAATTTGGCAAGTTTATTTCTCCTATTGTAGAGGAAAAAGCTTTTAATTATTTGAAAAATAAAACATATATCCCACCTTTTTTCCCTCCATTTTCTATTTTTAAATTATAAAAGTATGATAACACATTTACAAGAGACTTGAAATATACAAAACAAAGTTCATATAGTTTCACTATATAACCATTTTTAAGTAGACAAGTTGAGATTTTTAGTTGGAGTTGCAATATCAAACTCTCAAAATTTAATGGAATGAATAGATGGAAAATAGATGGATATAATAGACCTGAAAAGTACTATGAACCAACACAACATGATTAAGATTTATACCATTTTCATACAACACCAGGATACAAATTCAAGTTCCCATAGACTATAAACCAGGAGACACTGGAACATATTCAGGGACATAAAACAAGGTGTAAAAATATCATGGTCTAAAGGTATTAAAATCATATAGAGTCTGTTCTCTTAACTCTGTATCCCACCCTTTTATGATATATATATATATATATTTTTACTCTTCTTTTCCTAAAATGTGAATGATTAGGTAGGCTCATTACAAATATATGACATATAAGAATATATATTTGAAAGTTCAGGGACTTCCCTGGCAGGCCAATGGTTAGGACATGTTGCTTGCACTGACGTGGGCCTGAGTTCAATCCCAAGTAAGGGAACTAAGACCCCACAAGCTGTGCCACACAGCCAAAAAAAAAAAGTGCATTAATTGTTTTCTCAGAAAAACCATCAGCTTGGACAGTTCTTTAAGGAACTGGCACTCCGTTTTGAGTGAGACTGTTGGAAATAAAAGTCATGAGGATGCTTCAGTGTCTTCAAGGTGAGCCACCCTGTAATAGACTGCAATCTGTTAGAAATTACAATAATGTGCCACCAGATGCTTCCACTGTCTCTGCTAAGATCTTAGGTCCAAGGGCTGGATCTACAAAGACGTGATTATGTGAGACTAGAATAGATTCACAGCTTCCCTTCTTTTTATGCTTTGCCCAAGAAATAAATGTCTGAAAGTTCCCACATGGAGGGGACAGAAAGAACACAAGCATAAATTCTGATTGACTTCCACCTTCCTTCCTAATAAAGCCACCTCCAGCTCTGAGAGGTCCCTAGACTTCCTCTGGAACATTTACCATTAGAGTTTCCCTCATAGCTCAGTCAGTAAAGAATTTGCCTGCAATACAGAAGACCCAGGTTCAGTTCCTGGATCAGGAAGATCCCCCGGAGAAGGAAATGGCAGCCCACTCCAGGATTCTTGCCTGGAGCATCCCATGGACAGAGGAGCCTGCTGGACTACAGTCCATATGGTGGCAAGAGTCAGATATGACTTAGTGACTAAACCACCACCCAGGTAGAAGGAGGCAGGAGATGTCTGGCTGACAGCTGAGGTCACCAGGGAAGATCCCTCTTCTTGCCCAGCACCATCGTTCAGTGTCTAACGACTCCCACTGCTTAGATAAGAAAGGCTAAGAAAGAGCTGAATCTAAAGGTATTACAATACAGATTGCTACTGACAGCTACAAATGACTTGCTATGTCCTTTGAAGGAAGACGGAGCCATAAAATGTTTACAAATTGCAAGACAAGGACCTCAGATGAATGAGATACGTTGTTTGGACTCAAGACATCACACACATTAGGCAAGGCAAGATGTGCACTCTTTATCCAACTTAGGAAATAACATTTTCTTCCCAGTTTCCCTCACTTCAAATAAATACCCTATAGGCAACTTTTCAATGCTTTTTATTTTTCTGCTGAAATTGTGAAAACGGGCTGTGGAGGTGGGGGCAGAGGTGGTGTTTATGCGGGGGTGAGCCTGGGTAGTTGAGTTCTGCCCCCATTTGTGAACCAGGTGCATGGAAGGAGAGGCGTGTGAAGAGGTGGGGTTCATGAAATGTTGCCGATGAGCCTGGGAGCCGGCCCTCCTGAGAGTGCGNGCACTTTTTTTTTTTTTTGAAATGGTCACGTAATTTGGTTAGCCTTTCAGGGTTAAGTCTGTCTGTGATAGAAATTGAAATTTAAGGATTTTTATCTGAATTAAATCCTTTTAAAACATTCACAGATTTAATAGTAACCTATTGTACCCAGGGGATTTCAAATCCTTACTTCTAATATGCACTGGATTTCAAAAGCAAATTCTAGACCAAATATTTGGAGTAACCTGAGTTTTGCCCATACACTATCTACTTACTAGTATAAAAGAGGTTTATAGAAATGAGACACTTGAGAGAAATTATTTCTTCCCAACCGTAAAACCAGGTGTATGGAAGGGTTCATTAACAGTCAGCACTAAACTGGGGCTTTCCTGGTGGGTCTGAGAGTTGTTAAGATTTCCTCAAGCAGGAAAGAAAATAAGTATCAACCTGTGTATTATCTAGGACTGGTGAAATCCAATGGAAAGGAATGATGGAGGTCAAAACGTTAAGTGTATGGAAAGGCAGCTGTTGGAGCACATATATTATATATGCAACACATATTTTGTGGCTTAATCACTCAGTCGTGTTTGACTCTGCGACCCCATGGACTGTAGCTTGCCAGGCTCTTCTGTCCATGGGATTTCGCAGGCAAGAGTACTGGAGCAGGTTGCCATTTCCTCCTCCAGGGGATCTTCCTGACCCGGGGATCAAACCTGTGTCTCCTGCATTACAGGTGGATTCTTTATCACCAAGCCACCTGTATATGTATAAAATCTACATATGGGTGAGGGATAAATTAGGAATTTTGGATTAGCAGAGCCAAATGATGACCTATTTAAAATAAATAAACAACAAAGTCTTACTTTGCAGCATAGTGAACTATATCCAGTATCTTGTAATAAGCTATAATAGAAAATCTGAAATACATATATATAATTTTCAACAAAAATTTCAATTAAAAAGTTTCAAAAAACTTCAATAAAAAATGTTAATCCTGCATATATAAGAAAAATTAAGTACACATTGGAAAGAAAAAATTATGACCACAATAATAAAAGAAAGTAGGACCCTGAGGGAGAATTCCCTGTGGTATGATCCTGCCCAAATATACTTGAAAACCACAAACTGCCGGTTGACATCAAATTACAAAGGGATCATTTCTGGAGGGTCTATTTGCATCGTTTTTTAAAAAATAATTTAAAAAGTGTATTTATTTAGCTGTTCTGGGTCTTAGTTGCAACATGCAGGATCCAGCTCCCTGACCAGGGATTGAACCCAGGCCCCCTGCTTTGGGAACACGGAGTCTGAGCCAGTGGACCACCAGAGAGGTCTCTGTTTATGTCTTCTTTAACCAATAATCTTCAGCCCTGAATTCACTTTCATTTTAAGAAAAAGTTAGAAGAATCAAGAAGAAAAATTTTCATTTTCACCTAAAATGCAATTCAATTTAGATTTCAAGCTCTCATAAACTGACTCCTCTGAAGGGGAAAAAGATAACATTTCTCAAATTATACGTGTATTTACTGGGCCATAAAATATGAAGGCTGAGGTTTCTTAAACACTCCATGCATGATTTTCCTTTAACTAAAAGGTAAGTGCCACCATATATGAAAACGAAGAAGATCACCTTCCTACCTCTGTTGTCTTTGAACACAAGGGAGTCGGAATTTCCTGCTGCTGGCTCTGTCAGCCTTTACTGCTGAAAAGCCCTTTTAAATCCTCCTTCAGACCCATTCATTTCACAAAGCTTTTCATTTCTGTCCCATCAGTGATGCTTTCCCCCTTTCAACCATGTGGTTAGAGAGAGGTCAAAAGAAAGACAAAGGAAGGTCAGCTGCAACTGTCTGCTCTCTCTCAGATTTGTTAAACCTCGGTGTTTTTTCCACTTACCTTCTCCATGTGCTGCTATTTGTACCATAATCCACCAGCCAACAACTCTGCCTCCTTGAGTGAAAAACATGACAAGGAAGGGACAAACCTGAACATGTGGTCCTTTGATCGCCACTGATCAAATCTCGGGCATCGATTGTGTCTTAACACTGTCAGTCTCCTCAAGCAATAAGCTGACTTTATATTTCACAGCATCAGATACTACAGATTTAATTTGGCAAGTTTATTTCTCCTATTGTAGAGGAAAAAGCTTTTAATTATTTGAAAAATAAAACATATATCCCACCTTTTTTCCCTCCATTTTCTATTTTTAAATTATAAAAGTATGATAACACATTTACAAGAGACTTGAAATATACAAAACAAAGTTCATATAGTTTCACTATATAACCATTTTTAAGTAGACAAGTTGAGATTTTTAGTTGGAGTTGCAATATCAAACTCTCAAAATTTAATGGAATGAATAGATGGAAAATAGATGGATATAATAGACCTGAAAAGTACTATGAACCAACACAACATGATTAAGATTTATACCATTTTCATACAACACCAGGATACAAATTCAAGTTCCCATAGACTATAAACCAGAAGACACTGGAACATATCCAGGGACATAAAACAAGGTGCAAAAATTTCATGGTCTAAAGGTATTAAAATCATATAGAATCTGTTCTCTTAACTCTGTATCCCACCCTTTTATGATATATATATTTTTTACTCTTCTTTTCCTAAAATGTGAATGATTAGGTAGGCTCATTACAAATATATGACATATAAGAATATATATTTGAAAGTTCAGGGACTTCCCTGGCAGGCCAATGGTTAGGACATGTTGCTTGCACTGACGTGGGCCTGAGTTCAATCCCAAGTAAGGGAACTAAGACCCCACAAGCTGTGCCACACAGCCAAAAAAAAAAAGTGCATTAATTGTTTTCTCAGAAAAACCATCAGCTTGGACAGTTCTTTAAGGAACTGGCACTCCGTTTTGAGTGAGACTGTTGGAAATAAAAGTCATGAGGATGCTTCAGTGTCTTCAAGGTGAGCCACCCTGTAATAGACTGCAATCTGTTAGAAATTACAATAATGTGCCACCAGATGCTTCCACTGTCTCTGCTAAGATCTTAGGTCCAAGGGCTGGATCTACAAAGACGTGATTATGTGAGACTAGAATAGATTCACAGCTTCCCTTCTTTTTATGCTTTGCCCAAGAAATAAATGTCTGAAAGTTCCCACATGGAGGGGACAGAAAGAACACAAGCATAAATTCTGATTGACTTCCACCTTCCTTCCTAATAAAGCCACCTCCAGCTCTGAGAGGTCCCTAGACTTCCTCTGGAACATTTACCATTAGAGTTTCCCTCATAGCTCAGTCAGTAAAGAATTTGCCTGCAATACAGAAGACCCAGGTTCAGTTCCTGGATCAGGAAGATCCCCCAGAGAAGGAAATGGCAGCCCACTCCAGGATTCTTGCCTGGAGCATCCCATGGCCAGAGGAGCCTGCTGGACTACAGTCCATATGGTGGCAAGAGTCAGATATGACTTAGTGACTGAACCACCACCCAGGTAGAAGGAGGCAGGGGATGTCTGGCTGACAGCTGAGGTCACCAGGGAAGATCCCTCTTCTTGCCCAGCACCATCGTTCAGTGTCTAACGACTCCCACTGCTTAGATAAGAAAGGCTAAGAAAGAGCTGAGGTTACTGAATCTAAAGGTATTACAATACAGATTGCTACTGACAGCTACAAATGACTTGCTATGTCCTTTGAAGGAAGATGGAGCCATAAAATGTTTACAAATTGCAAGACAAGGACCTCAGATGAATGAGATACGTTGTTTGGACTCAAGACATCACACACATTAGGCAAGGCAAGATGTGCACTCTTTATCCAACTTAGGAAATAACATTTTCTTCCCAGTTTCCCTCACTTCAAATAAATACCCTATAGGCAACTTTTCAATGCTTTTTATTTTTCTGCTGAAATTGTGAAAACGGGCTGTGGAGGTGGGGGCAGAGGTGGTGTTTATGCGGGGGTGAGCCTGGGTAGTTGAGTTCTGCCCCCATTTGTGAACCAGGTGCATGGAAGGAGAGGCGTGTGAAGAGGTGGGGTTCATGAAATGTTGCCGATGAGCCTGGGAGCCGGCCCTCCTGAGAGTGCGTTCACCAGTGCTGGGTGTGCATGTTACCACATTCTGCTGTGTTAAGATTCCCAGAGCAAAGAGTCGTGATGATAGCAATGAAAACTGTCTCCTTTTTGGACCCCCAATGGGAAATAATAATAGTGAGAGAACAAGATGATAATCCCATCCAGCTTCACCACACAGACACTAACCAACCCAGTAAATGACTCCTGTAACACTGGAGCCAGAGAAGGTGATGGCACCCCACTCCAGTACTCTTGCCTGGAAAATCCCATGGACAGAGGAGCCTGGTGGGCTGCGGTCCATGGGGTCGTGAAGAGTCGGACACGACTGAGAGACTTCACTTTCACTTTTCACTTTCATGCATTGGAGAAGGAAATGGCAACCCACTCCAGTGCTCCCAGGGACGGGGGAGCCTAGTGGGCTGCTGTCTACGGGGTCACACAGAGTCAGACACGACTGAAGCGACTCAGCAGCAGCAGCAGCAGCACTGGAGTAGAGTGTGGAAGAAGCTCAGTCATGTCTGACTCTTCGGGACCCCATGGACTCTAGCCCAACAGGCTCTTCTGTCCATGGGATTCTCCAGGCAAGAATCCTGGAGTGGGTTGCCATGCCCTTCTCCAGGGGATCTGCCTGACCCAGGGATCGAACCCAGGTCTCCCACATTTCAGGCAGATTCTTTACTGCTCAGCCACCAGGGAAGCCCTAGGCAGTTAATACAATGAATAAGATAGATTTTTTTTCACAGATCTTTTGCTTGCTTGTTTTTTCACTGAAACCTAGTTGTTTTACAGTGTTTCGGGGGTGCAGAAAAGTGATGCCGTTTTATATATATATATGGTGCTTTAGTTGCTCAGTCGTGTCTGACTCTTTGCGACCCCATGGACTGTACCCCACTGGGTTCCTCTGTCCATGGGATTTGCCAAGCAGAAATACTGGAATGGGTTGCCATTTCCTTCTCTAGGGGATCTTCCTGACCCAAGGATAGAACCTGGGTCTCCTGCATTGCAGGCAGGTCCTTTGTCAACTGAGCCACCAGGGAAGCCCCATATATGTGTGTGTCTATATAGGAGGCCTGGTGTGCTGCAATTCATGGAGTCGCAAAGAGTCAAACATGGCTGAGTGACTTAACTGAACCAAACTAAACTGATATATATATTTTTTCAGATTCTTTTTAACTATAGGTCAATGGATAAAGATGTGGTACTTATACACAATGGAATATTACTCAGCCATAAAAAAGAATGAAATAATATCATTTGCATCAGCATAGATAGATGGACCTAGAGATTATCATACTGAGTGAAGTCAGTCAGGCAGAGAAAAAGAAGCATCTCATGATGTCACTTATATGTGGAATCTAAAAAAAAAAATTAACTTATTTATAAAATAGACTCACACACATAGAAAACAAACATGGTCACCAAAGTAGGGACAGATCAATTGGGAATTTATGATTACCAGATATACACTACTGTATATAAGACAGATTAAAAGATCTGCTGTATAACACAGGGAATTCTATTCAATATCTTATAATAACTNAACATAGATAGACGGACCTAGAGATTATCATACTGAGTGAAGTCAGTCAGGCAGAGAAAGAGAAGCATCTCATGATGTCACTTATATGTGGAATCTAAAAAAAAAAAAATTAACTTATTTATAAAACAGACTCACACACATAGAAAACAAACATGGTCACCAAAGTAGGGACAGATCAATTGGGAATTTATGATTAACAGATATACACTACTGTATACAAGACAGATTAAAAGATCTACTGTATAACACAGGGAATTCTATTCAATATCTTATAATAACTTAGAAAAGGTACAGACTTTACACTTTCAAACTAAAGCAAAGCAAAGCAAAATATTTCAGTCATCCTGTCTTCCGCTGAACAATCATAATTCCTTCCAACTTCCAAGGGCTAAAAATTCAGTTTCACTTTAAGAAACTGCTCACCTTTTATCCACAGTAACTGTAATTTGCAACTTAAAAAAATATATATCTTTAACCAAANTGTCTTCCGCTGAACAATCATAATTCCTTCCAACTTCCAAGGGCTAAAAATTCAGTTTCACTTTAAGAAACTGCTCACCTTTTATCCACAGTAACTGTAATTTGCAACTTAAAAAAATATATATTTTTAACCAAACTCTTCTATGTCCTGTTTATGTATTCAGCTTCAATTACACTGCTTTACATCCATAAATATGCAATATGGTCATGTTATTGCGCCACTGGATGTTTTGATCATCACATTACAAAAATGAAAACTCCCCCAGGTCAGAAGTGCCTCGTTTCACAGACTCCAGAGCACTCTGCCTTCTAAAGAGGTTTGACAAGTGATTGGAATTTGTTAACTGATCGATCATTCTGCGATTTCAAAAAATAATAAAGTAGATCAAAGGGATGGAAAAGAACAGACAGGAAGCCAAGAAAAGAATGAGGTAATTTGCTTGAACAAGATGAGAACCTCCAAGAATAATAAGCAAAGGGTTCAGGTTCACTCTCTCCCCCTTCTCCCCGCTTCAAACCCTGATGTCCAGATGAAATTAAAAAACTGGGTCACTCATTCAAATTGTGTATCTAACAGCAGGCATCCAGATACTTGGCAATCGGAAGTCTGACCAGTTTTTTTTCTTTCACTTTTTATTTCACTATTACAATTTCAGATAAAAGGAAAAAAAGGACACTTTTTCAACTGAAGCAATATGATGATAAAACTAGTGGGTTAAGTTATTCTGGAAGCCATATTTTGGATACAAAGTATGAACAGAGGCAGGATTTCAGGACATGGAGGAGAAAAAGTGCAGCTTTAGTTATGCAATAGGCAATCACATGGGAAGATGACAAAATGTTCCCATGAGGTATAAACCGCCTCTTTTTTTTAACAAAGGTATACTATTAAAAGATAAAAGACAGTTTTAGAGTCACACATATCCTCACAATTTTCTAATAAATAGCAGCCTGCAACAGCTGGTACAACACTGCACCAGCTTTTCAGCGTCTCCACTCACATAGTAAACTGAGTTTTCCCGTTTGCCTCAACAAATCCCTGCCTGCTAAAAATGGAGAGCTTGACAGATTTTTAGAAATGTTCCATGAATCCTAATTTCTGAGCAACAGTTGGCAAGTGAGCATGCCAGCTAAACGACGCAATGAGTGCTCACTCATGGACATGGCGTTTCCACATGGAAAGAAGAAAGGAGCTTGAAAGGGATAATGGAGACGTATTTACTGGCTGAATGTCGCAGCATATAAGAGTTTGCATTTCTTGATTATTCGCCAGTAATTGTTTTACAGAAAATATATCTTACACAGTAATTTACACGTTACCGAGGGTCCACTCATCATTTGCGAGGACATTCACTTCATTTAGAATAACAATCAATAAAACAGGGTCATTTCCCAAGGAAGTCTTTTTACACAAGAAGCATGCAAAATTGTCAAATAAATGAAAATGGTCATCGTGAAGTGTCGAGCTCCGCAGTGTCATTTCAAATTAATCTCTATAAGCCACTTTAAAACTGTTCCACAATAGCTTTGATACTCAGCGTTCTTTTCTGCTCACAGGAGTAACTGAAAATATTGGCATGGTAAGCACTTGAATGCTGCAACAGGCCACAGAGGGAGAGATGACCAAGTTCCCTGTCGTCCATGAGAGGCGCAGAGAGGGAAACACGCTCCAGATGGGCATGACACCACCCTCCTGGAGAGAGCGTGGGTACCTGTGTCAGGAAATTCCTGCCCACGAGATAAGACAATGCGGTGACTGCATAATACCCAACAGTAACGGAAGCTGGCATTACGCAGTGGGTGACCGCTTGCTTTCTTCGTATGAGGCATTGTGCATCTCAGGCATTGTATAAACGACAGCCTTGATATCTGCTAGAAACTACCCCTTTGGAACTAACCACTGGGCGGTCTAGTGGTTAAGACTCCTTGCTTTCAATGCAGGTTTGACTCCTGGTTGCTGAACTAAGATACCTCATGCTACAGGGCATGGTCAAAAATAACAGCAATAATAAAATTTTAGAAATTTTTAAATTTTACAAAATTATCCCTTTTCTCTCTTATTTTAATTAAAACAGGAGGTTAGAATTATTTTTCATTGAAAACATATTGGGCAGCGTTCTGAGTGGTTTCGATGTAAACTTCTTAACAGAGTTCAACTCAAGAAAGGATGCAGCCATGAAACATGGAAAAGTCATACTCCTATGGTGCCTCTCCCCGTTTCCCTCTCCCCATTAGGGGTATGCAATTAACAGAGACGAGCTACCGTATGTAAAGAAGAACAAGGATGTACTGTACATCACAGGGAATTATAATCATTATCTTATAATGACGTATAATGGAGTATAAGCTGCTAAAATACTGAATCACTGTGCTGTGCACCTGAAACTAACATCATAGTGTAAATCAACTATAATTTTAATAAAAGAAAGGAAAAGCCTAAGCCTACAAGAATGAAAAGTCATCAGTTTTCAGGATTCTTGTTTTTTAAGGGAATTCATTCATGATGAATTATCTACAAATCCATAAACATGGGAAGAGAATCAAAAAGGGAACACTTGAAAAACCAAACTCTCCCAAAAGTCACGTGTTGCATGTCCCTTTATACTCGTCAGCTCATCATCACCACGTCAGCACCAATGGCAAGAAAGTGACTAGAGATTCAAAATTCATTAACGATTCCAGGAAGGAAGGAAGAGCCTACATTTCGAAGGGGTGTGCACTGGTATTAGGAAAAGCAACTCTCTTACTGAAGGGGAGATACAGTCATAAAAGAATGAATGGGTCTTTTGATTCTTGGTCAAGTATGAAAATGCAGGGAAATTAAGGGAAAAATCATAAGACTATTCTAAAAAAATTGCACATTAAAAATGCTTTCTGAAGTTTGTGAGAGAGGTTATGCTGTCATTTCACGCCCCCCAAACTGGATCCCCAACCCCACGTTCCATTAACCACTGACTTGTCTAACAAGCTAGAAATATCTCAGCTCAGGAAGTAAACAGACATTCAATCACATTTCTTTCAACCACCCAATAAGTTAAAGTGAAAACATTCCTGTATTGATTAGAAAGGGGTCAAAAGGCAAAAGAGGTTTAGAAAAAGCCACATTCACTTCAAATGAAAAAGAACTCTCCCTGTCCCAGACGATAAAGTTTTCTACTTAGCATAGAAATACTTTCATGGTAAGGAGAAAAAAAAAATCTGGGTCAGGGCTATTGAATGAGAAATATCCAATATGCATAAAGGAAAGAGTCAAGACAAGACAGCCTTCTGGGGAATGGCATATAACTTAGAAAGCTGGGCAGTAAATTGAATAATGGATGGAATCTATACAGATAAATGCCAGGTATATGGAATTCCTGTTTCATTGGATCTGTAGTTAGATGATGATTTGATACTTTAATTAGCCTGGACCACATTTTTTCACTTCATCCTCCTAAATAAAAATTTGCAGACAAGGTGAAAAACTCATCCTAAAGACGGCCTCTCATTAGTCCTTTAAAATGATCACAGCAACCTACATTTAAAAATTGTAATACCACGATTCTGAATGCATTCAAATGAAACACAAATGTGTTCCTGACTGCAAAATGCAAAACGGTAAAGTCTATGTGACAAAGAAATGTTATGTCTTTGAAAGGAGAAATAGCAACCGACAATGAAAATCGAATCCCGGAAATAACTAGGTGATTTAAAGCTTTTTAGATAATCACCAGCAACTAGAATGATAATACTTTAATAACATATTATATTTAAATAGCACCTTTCAAAACTCCATCATGTTAATCTACACAACATGTTCACAGGTAGGAAGGAATGGGCATTACCCCTATTTTAGATTAGAAAATTGAAGAGTAATAGAGGACGGCTTTACCAAGATCTCTCCTGGTCCAGGCAGGGGATTTGGGATTAGATACTCAGATGTGCTTTTTGTTAAGATTTCAGTGCCTCCAAACTGATTTAGCTGGGAGAGCGAGTTTCTACAGCCGCTCAGTAGACTCGGGAATGTCTCAATGATTTGGCCAGATCTCGGACATACTGCCGTTGCCTGGTGGGTGTCCGACAGTGCCTTTCTGAGGTCTACAGAAATCACCCCCGAATCGCCTTCACATCACTTCTTACTCCTAAGGCTTTGCCACGAGCTGAAGGCAGAAAAGCAAGCATACCATGGATTAAGGAGCTTTCAGGGCAAATATCTTTCTCAGCATTTGCTTGCCTCTGGAGGCGTCTTCCCTGGAGAAGGCAACGGCACCCCACTCCAATACTCTTGCCTGGAAAATCCCATGGATGGAGGAGCCTGGTGGGCTGCAGTCCGTGGGGTCGCTAAGAGTCGAACACGATTGAGCCACTTCACTTTCA
>SJYW01028678.1:40888-110200 GCA_006410735.1 Raphicerus campestris | reverse complement strand
TTTTTTTTTTTTTTTTTTGCTGCAGGTAAAGTAGTTTAAGCCCATTTCCCCTTGGCATGGACTGAATTTTGTTCCTCCCCAAATTCACAGATTGACGTCCTAACCCCAGGACCTCAGAATATCACCCTTTGGGGACCTTTAGAGAGGCTAGCAAGGTAACCTAACATCACATGCGTGACCCTAATCCAATATGACGGGTATCCTTATTTTAAAAAGAAAAAAGATTAGGACATAAACAGACACACACATAGCAAAGACCACATGAAGGTGGCAGGGAGAA
Source organism: Raphicerus campestris (assembly GCA_006410735.1). Classification (NCBI taxonomy): domain Eukaryota; kingdom Metazoa; phylum Chordata; class Mammalia; order Artiodactyla; family Bovidae; genus Raphicerus; species Raphicerus campestris. The sequence goes on along the minus strand of SJYW01028678.1, from coordinate 109,920 downwards.
GATGGCCATTGACAAGCCAAGGACAGAGGCCTCAGAAGAACCTGAGGCCTCTGACATCCTCATCTCAAACACCTAGCCTCCAGAATTGCGAGGAAATGAGTTTCTCTTGTTAAAGACACCCAGTCTTTAGTCTGGTATCTGCTACTGCAGCCCTAACACATTAGTACACTCTCTCGCTTTCTCTTCATAGCTGAGACCAATCCAGAACCAGGTCCCAAGCAGACTGGAGAATGTTCACAATTAGAGATTTTCACAGTTTCAAAATGTTCACTATTATCTAAAGGTCTGGTTTAGACAACTGTTTCTGTGATCCTGGAATGGAATTCAATCATAAAACATAACAATAATAAGCATATAAAACCCCAAATAATCTCTCTTCCTTTTGCATGTCAGATGTAATATGTTCAATGTAACTTATCTTTTGCAAAGAATTAGAAACGGCTGAAAACCAGAACTGTGTGGATAGTCTTCCCAATGGTAAGGAGAGGAGATTAGCAGTCATAGAGGAGGAGACGGAAGATGACAGCAGACGTGATGAGTAAGGAGAGTTATAGGAACGAGGCAGAAAATCAGGACTCTGAGGTGTTGTAAACGGGAATAAATGGAGACTTCAAAAAAAAAGTCTATCAGGTATTACAGAACCCCAAAGGTTTTTTTGACCTCCTAGGGATTATAAATTAATAGTGTTGAAGTATTGAAACTTAAGTTTCCAGTTCCCAAATTGTTAGCACTAAATGAATAGCTTTCAATTCCGTATGCTTTAGTACTTCCTTGGGATAAATAAATTCCAGAAGCATAAACATTTCTTCAGCTTGCCACAGAGACCTCACTGTCACTCTCTGGCTTCTGTCAGAGAATACCAACCGCATTTACAATACTTGTGCCCCTGCAGCATGACAAAACGCAGCCCATCACGGTGTGATATGCCAGAAGAGTGTGTCTTTGCTTGTCCAAACAAGGCAGGGTCTTACTCAACTCCAGTTCTCACGGACTCCTCTGCTTAATATCACCCAGCAGCCTCCCATCCCATTCCGAGTAGACTCCAAGTGCTCTTCCATGGCCTGCAAGACTCTGCCCAGCCTGATCTCCTACCACTTGTCCACCACGTCTCCTTAATGCGTCCCCCACTCCTCCTCTCCACTGTCAGCCAGCACGTGACTCCTGAAACGGTCAGGCTTGCTTCTAGCTCAGCACGCGCTTGGGTCCTGTGCCCTTTGCCTGGAACCTTCATGTCCCCCCAGATCTGTGTAACTCATTCAAGTCTTAGCTCGGGTGGCGCTTCCCCAGTGAGCCCCCTACTTCTCCTGTTTAATAACACACCCTCATCTCTGCCACACGCTCTTGTGAACTTCACTTTTTTTTTCTCTTTCTTTTTTTAAAAAATGTTTATTGCTTTGGGTCTCCTGGTGGTTCAGAAGGTAAAGAGCCCACCTGCAATGCTAGAGATCCCTGGGCAGGGAAGATCCCTTGGAGAAGGGGTTGATTACCCACTCCAGTGTTCTTGCCTGGAGAATCCCATGGATGGAGGAGCCTGGTGGGCTACAGTCCATGGGGTCACAAAAGAGCGGGACACAACTGAGCGGCTAACGCTTTCACTCACATTTTCAGAGTTGCTTTACAACGCAGTGCTGGTTTCTGCTGTACAGCCAAGTGAATCAGTTGCGAGTGAAGTGAAAGTCGCTCAGTCGTGTCCGACTCTTTAAGACCCTATGGGCTGTCCATGGAATTCTCCAGGCCAGAACACTGGAGTGGGTAGCCTTTCCATTCTCCAGGGGATCTTCCCAACCTGGGGGTCAAACCCAGCTCTCCCTCATTGCAGGCAGATTCTTTACCAGGTGAGCCATAAGGGAAGCCCAAGAATACTGGAATGGGTAACCTGTCCCTTCTCCAGGAATCTCCCGTATTGCAGGCAGATTCTTTACCAACTGAGCTATCAGGGAGTCAGCTGTATGTATATATTACTTTTTAACAAGTCATTCAGTCATGTCCAACTCTTTGCGACCCCATGGACTGTAGCCTGCCAGGCTCCTCCATCCACGGGATTTCCCAGGCAAGAATACTAGAGTGGTTGCCATTTCCTTCTCCATATGCATACATACATCCCCTCTTCTTCACATGTCCTTCCCATTTAGGTCACCACAGACCACTGAGTAGAGTTTCCTGTGCTCGACAGACAGTCTGTTCTCATTAGGTACCTGATTTGCACATAGAATCAATAGTGTATTGTGCATAAATGTCAAGCCCAGCCTCCCCATTCATCCCGCCCTCCCTTTCTGCCTCGTGTCCACACGCTTGTGCGTCTGTGTCACTATGTGACCTTCACTCTGCTCTTNCTCCATATGCATACATACATCCCCTCTTCTTCACATGTCCTTCCCATTTAGGTCACCACAGACCACTGAGTAGAGTTTCCTGTGCTCGACAGACAGTCTGTTCTCATTAGGTACCTGATTTGCACATAGAATCAATAGTGTATTGTGCATAAATGTCAAGCCCAGCCTCCCCATTCATCCCGCCCTCCCTTTCTGCCTCGTGTCCACACGCTTGTGCGTCTGTGTCACTATGTGACCTTCACTCTGCTCTTTCTTTACAGCACTTAACCTCCTAATAGACTCTATATTCTAACATGCTACATAGAAATGACATATATTCACATTTTTCCTTCCTTCCAAAAAAAATGGACTGGTAAAACTTCATAAATGCATTAAAAAAAAAAAAGGCTTCAGCTCCCCCTTAACACAAACTTTCTAGGCTTCGTATTTGTTTGGTGTGTGCTCCCATCGCTTTGCCTCTGCCCTGGGTCTTTATGTGACGGGGTGCTTTCTGAAAGCAGCAAACAGCTGGGCCTTGCTCACCCCTCTCCCACTCTGTCTCCAGATGGAGACTTCTGGACGGTTCCGATTTTTTTGCATTTCATGTAAGTATTGCCGTAGCTGGGCTCACGTCCATGTTGTGATTTATTTTGTAATTTTTGAACTTGCTTTCAGTTTTCCCACCTTTTTTTTCTTTTGATGGGTTCGTTGAATATTGAATATTTTTAGCTCTCCTTGCTAATTCCTGTATTGGTTTTGAAGCTATGTTTCTTTACGTAATTTTTTAGAAGTTTCTTTGGGGAGTATAATATTCACCCTTACCTTACTGTTAGTATTGTAACATTTTAAAAATGCTGAATCTTTACAGGCACAGATTTTCATTTATCCCTTAGGCCTTTGTTCTTTTATTGTCATGCATTCGAATATATATATATTTTTTAAATCCAAGAGTATAAAGTTAATGTTTTTGCTTTCAACACTCAGCTGTTATATTTACCCCAATATTGACCATTTTTGTACTCTTCATTCTTCTGGATAGATTCAGATCCCCCTTCTACCTCAAGAGCTTTGTTGAGCAGTTCTGGTTCACTGGTAATAACTGTTTTTCAGATTGTGTTTATCTGAAGGTGTTTATTTTACCCTCTTTTTAAAGGACCTTTTTTCAGCACGTAAAGCTCTGCGTTGTTGATGGAAGAGGCCATTTCCTCATTCCAGGTCTCTTTCTAATGAAAAGTAAGCCGGCACTTCCAGCGCTGCTGTTGCCCAAGCTGTATCTTTCTTCTCAGTCCTTTCCACATGTTGCTACCAGTGGCATTCAGCAGTCTGAGTATAAAAGTATGTGTATTATGGGCTGAATTGTGTCACCCAAACTTCCTGTATTGAAGCCCTAATATGTCAGAATGAGACTGTATTTGGAGAGAGGGCATTTTAAGAGGTGATTAAGGTCTGCTGATGCTGGGAGGGATTGGGGGCAGGAGGAGAAGGGGACNACAAACCAGAAGTGGCCACTAATCATTTGAAAACCTCAACAAACTCACAAATAATTAAATTCGAATAACAATGAGATATCATTTTTCAACTATCAAATTGGCAGTGGCTAGAAGATTAATAATTCCTGGAGTTGGCAAGAATATGGGAAAACAAGTTCTGTCATACGTTGCTAGTGGGAGTATAAAAATTTGCTAATTTTTTGGAAGGAAAAATTGCAATGTCTATTAAATGTTTCACACTCTTCAGAAATTTCACTTCTAAGAATTCACTCAGTTGAAAAACTCACACAAAGACACAAAAGAAAAATAGGGACACTCTTTCCAACAGAGTTTCTAGTNTAAATGTTTCACACTCTTCAGAAATTTCACTTCTAAGAATTCACTCAGTTGAAAAACTCACACAAAGACACAAAAGAAAAATAGGGACACTCTTTCCAACAGAGTTTCTAGTGGTGAGAAAAGAAGCTACTTGAAGTATTGTCAACAAAGGATAATGAAATACGCTGATACAGAATGGCATCCAAGGTGGAGTGCCAAGCATAAAAAAAAATGGTTGCCACCCTCGATGTCCTCTGTGAAGCCATTTTTGTTACGAAATTATATGTTCGGATGTACATGTATACACAACACACAGGTATTCAGATCTGAAATAATTTACATCAAACTCTGAACAATGGTTGCTGACTATTAAAGTCGCAAAAGACATTTCTGGGCAAACTTAGAATGTGGAGACAGAAAGTGTACACCTGCAGACCTCACAGGAGGGTGAGGGCAGCACCCAGCAGCACCCAGGACAAGGGCTAAGGACAGAGACCAGAGTCAGCTGTGAGACCACACTTCCTCAGCGACCCCTGTCCTGACCTTGCAGAAGGGCCGCTCCTTGGGCTGCAGGCACCAGAGGCTTTGGTGGGAAACAGGGGAGCAGGAAGGGAGAGGTCAGGCCGTCTCTTCCCATTTCCTTCCTGTTCTGATGCTGTTTCTTACCAAAAAAATTCTTTTTTAATCTGGATTTAGTAAGCAGAGATTTTACTCAGAGGCATCGCTGCAAGGGGTCAAGGAACTGCTGTACAGAGTATGTCCTGGCAAGACCTGCAGGCATCTCCAGAGTTAAGCAAAGGGCGTTCCTTTTTTCCCTTGTTGTTCAGTGGCTAATTCATGTCCAACTCTTTGTGACCCCCATGGGACTGCAGCACGCCAGGCCTCCCTGTCCATCACCAACTCCCAGAGCTTGCTCAAACTCATGTCCATCAAGTCGATGATCGCATCCAACCATCTCCTCCTCTGTCGCCCCCTTCTCCTCCTGCCCTCAATCTTGCCCAGGATCAGGGTCTTGTCTACTAAACAGGAGTAAACAAGGCTGGGAAGGCCCAGGGTTAGGGGAAAGGGCCGATGGCACAGGAGATCAGAGGATGTTCTTTGGGGGGCAGTCTGTTCTCAGGAGGGTCTGCCTGCTGCTCAGGCTGAGGGTGGGCAAAGTTCAGGCCCCTGGAACAGGAGAGAAGCTTAACCCAACTGTAACTCACCTGCTTTTTGTTTCCCTTGATCCTGGGAGTAAGCTGTTCAGGCTAATCATTCATGAGGCAGAGAACGGGAGTCAGTGTCTGCGTCCTGCCTCTTCCTGAGTGGATGCAGTGGCATCTGAATCTTATCTGGTCCCATTGAGAAGGTGGGGGGGTCCTCACTGGAAGTCCTTCCCAGAATACAAAGGGGTGGGAGGTCTTTTAACTTTTCCTCTTTGCCAGGGTCACAGGCCCTGGGTAAAGTTCAAGACCCTGGGTCCCTGGGAGCGTCTGCATCCCTGCAGTCATAGCAGGGTGCAGGGGGCAGGTGCAGGAGGGGTGGGGATGGGGGGTTCCCCAAGCCCTGGGGACGTTTCTCTGCCTGCCCCCCTCCTCCCAGATCTAGAGATGGGAAGCCTCCCGCATCCCAGTTGGCTTCCCGAACCCCCTCTGGACCGTCCCCCATGAAGTACTCATGGTTTGTCTGAGTACAACCTCAGGTCCTCCTGTAACCTGGTGGCTTGTTAACAAGCACTTGCAAAGTAGGTAGTGTCCTCCGTTGGGGGCATAAAGCTTCTTTTGGAAAAGGCAGCCGGTTACAGGAAAAAATAAGGTGCAAGTTGAGGTCCCAATAAATTCATCTTTTCTAGAAAACTCCCTAAAATAGCATCACCGTATCCTGGTTAAGATGTGGGAAAATGGCCCTAATTAGCTTTCTGCTAAAATACAATACTTTACCATGAGCACATCGTTATCAAAAAGGATTACAAGGCACCTATAGGAGACCCTGGGCTTCCGCTGTAGTAAGAATTCTTCCCCTATAGTCAAGAGTCCTTCTGAAAGTCAGGAGACGTGGGTTCAATACCTGGATGGGGAAGATCCCCTGGAGGAGGGCCCAGCAACCCACTCCAGTATTCTTGCCCGAAGAATCCTACGGACAGGGGAGCGTGACGGGCTACAGTCCATGGCACTGGAGAGTCAGACGCGACTAAAGCAGCCTAGCACACCCACAGAGGAGACACTATTAACTAGGAAAAGAAAATTAAATGGACGGGGTGGGAGGGACCAGGAGGGATGACATGGTCTTGTCCTTGTTTTTCAACGCATCACCCCCAGGCCAAAGCCAGGAGCAGGGAATTGGGAGACAGCGCTGCAGGCTGGCCTGGCCTCACCCCGGCCTTCCTCTCCCGGCGCAAGAGGGAAAAGGCCTTCTTCCCCCTCCTGTGCATCACACCTTCCTCTTGTCTCCAGAAGAGTCTTCTTGGTTTTCCTAAACAGCCAGAGACTCTATCAGCCGCGGCCTCCAAGCCCAGCTGCTAATACGGCCAGTGCAAAGTGGAAAGAAGTGAATCTAGACTTCCTGGCTGGGACCAACAGCCTGACTTACCAGGCTATTGTTTGCTGAAACATTTCCACTGGAACCTTAGGAGCCGAATCTCTCTCCTTAGCCCTTCCCTCTAGGCCCCTTTGGTAACTAACCCTCAGCTCCGTCTAAACTGAGGACGTTTCAGGTGATGCAAACTGAGGTCTTAGACTCAATAGGGCCAAATGAGCTCATTCGGTGATTTTAAAATGTTACTGTCATTCGGGATCTAAGCAAAACACAGCACCTGAGTTGAATGCACTGGTGGCCAGCGTGTAACTATGCATCGGTTACATATGTATGCTTACACACTGGTCACAATNTTCGGTGATTTTAAAATGTTACTGTCATTCGGGATCTAAGCAAAACACAGCACCTGAGTTGAATGCACTGGTGGCCAGCGTGTAACTATGCATCGGTTACGTATGTGTGCTTACACACTGGTCACAATATGAAGACGCCTTAACATCTCAACTGCAGGACAGGCAGACGCAGAAAGCTCACCCTGGGATGCAGGATACTTTTTTTTTCAACTTGGAGAAGGTTGGTTTGCATGTTGCCGTGGTTTCAGGTGTGCAGCAAAGTGGTTCAGTTATAGTCAGCTGTTTCTCTTTTCAGTTTATTTTCCGTTATAGGTTACTGCAAGTCACTCAATAGAGTTTCCTGTGCTATTCAAATAGATAAACAGCAGGATACCTTTTGTTGTGACCCACTTAGACCTAAGAAGTGTCAGAGTCACACGCAATGGAATTATAATTCTATTTACACACTCAACAATTACATTTACACATCTATCCCAGCTAAGGTTTGCGTGGAGTGTTTGTATTGGCACAGTAGCAATAAGCCAACAAGAATTACCAGTCCTTAGTAGATATGAAATAAGGAGGCCACCAAGCCCCCGAGACCTAACATTTTATTACAAGACACTTCAGGAAGCTTGAGAGTGAGATGAGCTTGTGGCCTTTGAATACACAGCCTCAGAAGCATCCTGCAGAGGACACTTGCCATCACTCTCAAAAAGCTGCTGCATTCAAAGGGAGCACGCCATTCTCATCTCTCCACTTGTCTACAGGGTTTTGTGCAGCAGGAATAAGAATAAGACAACAGGACCATGGAAATGAGGCTCATTAAGTTATATGGTTGCAGTAAAGAGTTTTTGAATCTCAAGAATGAACTTTAATCCTTGCCAACAAGGCAGAAAATCATGTCTGCCAACCAGTGTGAAGCCAGAAAATAGAGAAGCACGGACCTGGAATATTATTGGTCCAAATTCTGAAAGTTTTGATGATCTTAAAACTATGTCTCCTTGATGCCCGCAGTCAGTCATTAAGTGGCACCCAGTTCCAGAAAACCCCTTCTGCTCACCGTGCCATCTGTCAACACCTGAGAGCTTCCTAAATCCCTCTTGTATGTATGTTACATGCTCAGTCATGTCTGACTCTCTGTAACCCCGTGGACTGTAGCCTGCCAGGCTCCTCTGTCCATGGGGATTTTTCAGGCAAAAATACTGGAATGGGTTGCCATGCCCTCCTCCAGGGGCTCTTCCTAACCTAGGGATCAAGCCTGGGTCTCCTGCTTTGCAGACAGATTCTTCACTGTCTGAGTGATCAGGGAAGCCCTTACTCCCCAGCAACTGAGAACCTGTTTCATCAAGTTGAAATGTCAATGGATTCTTGGTAGGTTCCTTGGTAGGTTCCCTGTGAAAGACGGCTTTCCAGTTCTTCAGATCCGCTAAAACTGTCTCAGATCACGGGCTCACGCAGATCATCCGTGTCAGGATCTGAGAGCTTATAAGGAACCTCAGTGTTGGAACGTCAGTTTCCAAATGATCCTTCTTGGTACAGGTGAATTGCTGGCATCGGACACAGGGGACCTGTTAAATCACCTAAGAAACAGGCTAGTCGGATTGCCTATGGAGACACTTGGAAAGTAGACGCTGCAAACTGAAGGCAGAATCAAGAGGACCAGAGACACCACAGCACAGTCTGTCTGCATGGCTGGGTCTGCCTAAGAGCTGCAGTGATGATGACAACCACGTGAGAAGAAGAGAGGTTTTTAGTTTACCCACGATCTGCCAGGTAATTATGCCATAAATTATGTATCATTTTCTTTAAGTATTTGTACATGATTTGGCTCTTAAAAACCTCTCTGGAGTTCTCTGCGGTTCATCCCAGAACATGAATTCAGTTCTGCTCAACTAATCCTTTTGTTTTTCTTGGAAACCCCAAGTTAAAAGAAGCTGAGCACCGAAGAACTGATGCTTTTGAACTGTGGTGTTGGAGAAGACTCTTGAGAGTCCCTTGGACTGCAAGGAGATCCAACCAGTCCATTCTGAAGGAGATCAGTCCTGGGTGTTCTTCGGAAGGAATGATGCTAAAGCTGAAACTCCAGTACTTTGACCCACCTCATCGGAAGATTGACTCATTGGAAAAGACTCTAATGCTGGGAGGGATTGGGGGCGAGAAGAGAAGGGGACGACAGAGGATGAGATGGCTGGATGGCATCACTATCTCGATGGACATGAGTCTGAGTGAACTCCGGGAGTTGGTGATGGACTAGTTGGGGAGGCCTAGCATGCTGCGATTCATGGGGTCGCAAAAAGTCGGACACAACTGAGTAACTGAACTGAACTGAACTGAACCTGGATATTATGGTAAAAAGTTACTTCAACTTCAGACATCATCCTAGGAGTCAGATTAAAAAGACAAAATAGCACCCAGCCCTACACACAAGAGGACTCAACTGGGGACTGTCCCTATTCATAAGTGCTCCTCTTTCACCAGCACGTAGAATTTCAGGGGAAGAAATAATCACGCTTATGTATATATATTTAAAGGTATAATGAATATCCAAAGCATTAATGCTACAACCCAGAAACTCATTCCTTTCCTCTATTGAATTTCAATTTAATTATCTTCATACTGCTGACTCATAAATAACCTCAAAGTGGAGAAAATGGAAATACGATTCATAGCTATATCATCATTTGCAGATGATAAGAAATTGGGCAAAACAATTGGTATTAAAACTTCTGAATAAATCAGTCTGAGGGGCTTAAGCATTGTATGTGATTATTTCACATAAAAATAGGATCAATTGTAAAAAAAAAAAAACAGATGGTGCTGAAATGTTAAGGCCAGGTTAGTATCATGATTCATCATAAAATTTTTTTTGGCTACATTCAACAGTGAACTTGTCCAGTTCCCCCACTAACCATTAGTGTCTTATTTTATAAATGAAAAAATGAAGGTATTCATACAACTTGATGTCAACCTGGCCAGAGAATGTCACTCTCTTAACATAGATTGAAATGTATTTGACTCCTGGTCTTGTGTGAGGCCATCTCTTAAGACAAATGCATGAAGAGCATAGCATTTGGGAGCTGTTCTGAGACTTCAAACATAATGATCCAATCACACTTTTGTCCTTATTATGAAGAACTTACACTTGTCAGGTGATGGAATTAGGTTCAAATAGAAATGCTCATATTGTTAATGGCTAATTTGGAGGAATAAGGTTTTAACATTCAAAATTCATTGAACAAAGAACTATTGAGTAATTATGTTCATGAATATAGCACTCTAAGAAACACGTGAGAGTTTTAAACATGGAATATTTTAGAGGCATGCACTCAAAAAAAAAATTAAATGCCATCTGTTTTAATACACCTACCCACTGTTTTGTTGGGTTCAATCTCAACTTTCCTACTGTTTGACAGATCTGCAGCCCTCTTTTCTCCTAGGAGCAGAGCTGCAAAGCTCCTGAGTTTTTGTTTTTTAATAACTTTCTTTCTTTACTTATCTTTAGCTGTGCTGGCTCTTTATTGCTGCCTGGGCGTCTCATTGTCATGGCTTCTCGTGTTGCAGAGCACGGGCGCTGGGCAGCAAAAGCTTCAGTGGCTGCAGCTCCCAGCTCTACAGCACAGGATCAGTACTTGTGGTACATGGGCTTAGTTGCTCCACGGCATCTGGAATCTTCTCAGACCAGGGATCGAACCCATGTCTCGTGCATTAGCAGGCCAACTCTTTTAGCACTCAGCCACCAGGGAAGTTTCCTGAGTTTCCTTCAGAAGTGACTCTTCATCCACCTTATGCCAATTTCTCATGAATTAGGTCAGCATATGCTTATCTCATTGAAAAAGACCCTGACGTTGGGAAAGATTGAAGGCAAAAGGAGAGAGGGGTGTCAGATGAGATGGTTGGAGGACATCACTGCCTCAATGGACAGGAATTTGAGCAGACTACAGGAGATGGTGAAGGCCAGTGAGGCCTAGCCTGCTGCAGTCCATGCGCTCGCAAAGAAGCAGGCATAATTCAGTGACTGAGCAAAACCACAATATGCACATCTCCAGTCCAAGGCTCCCTCCTGCCTTAGGTTCCCTCCCCCTCACCCAATACAGGAGACAGAGGTCCTTAGAGCTCTGAGTCTGTTTCGTGTCATGGCCTAACAGTAGGTGAAAAGTGATGTTACTTTATGCTTCTGTATCGCAAAGGGTCATAACTAAGGTATTCCTGTGCTATCGCTGATTCACTTCAGGGGTTCACAAAAGCCAACTGGTGAACTTTCAAGTATTTGGCAAGCAGGCTGCTAAGCCATTGCTAGCTTGAAACTGACCATAGTAGGAATATTTAGACAATTCTCCCCATGGAAATCAGCAAAGATTACAACTGGGGTTTGGGCAAGGGGAAGGGAGCCCATTGTTAAACGCTGACCAGCATGCCACTGGTCAGAGAAGCGGCAGTTTATCGAATGTCTACTATAGCACGTGCCACGGTCACCAAAAAATCACTTAATTCTTACATTGACACTGCAAAACAGGCGCTGACATTGTCTTTTTTTTTTCCAGAGATGCAAACAGAAGCTCAGAGATGAAACTTGCCAGAATGCAAATCACTGCCTGAAGGGTTATAAAGTCTAAACGTTAGCTATCTGCTTTGCCTCACTGACCTCTATCAGCTCCATCCTTTATCTCCATAGGCTTTAGGACAGGAAGAAATCTTAGATGTTCTCTAGTTCAATCAGCCAGTTACTGAGATCTGCATTATAATAAACCCCCAGCGGTTGCCCTGCCTGGGATCCAACACTCCCAGTGACAGAATAACGTTTGAAAACTGTTATTCTTAGAAAGGGCGTTCTTGTTTTGAATAAAAATTCCCTTTTGCCGCCCACCATCAGTTCTTATCCGACCCATAGACAATTTGAGTATGGTACTGCTCTACAGGTCTCTGTAAGCCTAGCATCTCAGAAGCCCCATGAAGAGAGGTGAAAACAAAACGCATTTGTCTCAGCTTCACACCCTGCCTTCACATCACTCCTGCAAGCATTTGTTGACCAGCTAATCAGAGATATTTGCCAGGCTCCACGCCGATATACAAAGATGAGTAAGGCAGTGCCTGGCCGTTAGAAGCCCTGCAGCGCCGAGGATCTTGTTAGAAATGTAGTCTTAGGTCTCTCTAAGACCCTTGATCTTGTGAATCAGAATCCACATTTTGTCTGTCACAGATGAACTTACCTAGAAAACAGAAACACACTCCCAGACCCAGAACAGACTTGCGGTTGCCAGGCGGGTGGGGGGCTTCGGGAGAGGCGGGTGGATGAGGACTTTGGGGTTAGCTGACACGAGTGGTTACATAAAGAATGGATGAATAGCTAGGTCTTATTGTATAGTTTATATTCCATATCCTATGATAATTCAAAATGGCAAAGAACATGAAAAAATGTGTGTGTATATATATATATACTGTCTCTTATACACATCTCCCGGCGCAAGAGGGAAAAGGCCTTCTTCCCCCTCCTGTGCATCACACCTTCCTCTTGTCTCCAGAAGAGTCTTCTTGGTTTTCCTAAACAGCCAGAGACTCTATCAGCCGCGGCCTCCAAGCCCAGCTGCTAATACGGCCAGTGCAAAGTGGAAAGAAGTGAATCTAGACTTCCTGGCTGGGACCAACAGCCTGACTTACCAGGCTATTGTTTGCTGAAACATTTCCACTGGAACCTCAGGAGCCGAATCTCTCTCCTTAGCCCTTCCCTCTAGGCCCCTTTGGTAACTAACCCTCAGCTCCGTCTAAACTGAGGACGTTTCAGGTGATGCAAACTGAGGTCTTAGACTCAATAGGGCCAAATGAGCTCATTCGGTGATTTTAAAATGTTACTGTCATTCGGGATCTAAGCAAAACACAGCACCTGAGTTGAATGCACTGGTGGCCAGCGTGTAACTATGCATCGGTTACGTATGTGTGCTTACACACTGGTCACAATATGAAGACGCCTTAACATCTCAACTGCAGGACAGGCAGACGCAGAAAGCTCACCCTGGGATGCAGGATACTTTTTTTTTCAACTTGGAGAAGGTTGGTTTGCATGTTGCCGTGGTTTCAGGTGTGCAGCAAAGTGGTTCAGTTATAGTCAGCTGTTTCTCTTTTCAGTTTATTTTCCGTTATAGGTTACTGCAAGTCACTCAATAGAGTTTCCTGTGCTATTCAAATAGATAAACAGCAGGATACCTTTTGTTGTGACCCACTTAGACCTAAGAAGTGTCAGAGTCACACGCAATGGAATTATAATTCTATTTACACACTCAACAATTACATTTACACATCTATCCCAGCTAAGGTTTGCGTGGAGTGTTTGTATTGGCACAGTAGCAATAAGCCAACAAGAATTACCAGTCCTTAGTAGATATGAAATAAGGAGGCCACCAAGCCCCCGAGACCTAACATTTTATTACAAGACACTTCAGGAAGCTTGAGAGTGAGATGAGCTTGTGGCCTTTGGATACACAGCCTCAGAAGCATCCTGCAGAGGACACTTGCCATCACTCTCAAAAAGCTGCTGCATTCAAAGGGAGCACGCCATTCTCATCTCTCCACTTGTCTACAGGGTTTTGTGCAGCAGGAATAAGAATAAGACAACAGGACCATGGAAATGAGGCTCATTAAGTTATATGGTTGCAGTAAAGAGTTTTTGAATCTCAAGAATGAACTTTAATCCTTGCCAACAAGGCAGAAAATCATGTCTGCCAACCAGTGTGAAACCAGAAAATAGAGAAGCACGGACCTGGAATATTATTGGTCCAAATTCTGAAAGTTTTGATGATCTTAAAACTATGTCTCCTTGATGCCCGCAGTCAGTCATTAAGTGGCACCCAGTTCCAGAAAACCCCTTCTGCTCACCGTGCCATCTGTCAACACCTGGGAGCTTCCTAAATCCCTCTTGTATGTATGTTACATGCTCAGTCATGTCTGACTCTCTGTAACCCCGTGGACTGTAGCCTGCCAGGCTCCTCTGTCCATGGGGATTTTTCAGGCAAAAATACTGGAATGGGTTGCCATGCCCTCCTCCAGGGGATCTTCCTAACCTAGGGATCAAGCCTGGGTCTCCTGCTTTGCAGACAGATTCTTCACTGTCTGAGTGATCAGGGAAGCCCTTACTCCCCAGCAACTGAGAACCTGTTTCATCAAGTTGAAATGTCAATGGATTCTTGGTAGGTTCCTTGGTAGGTTCCCTGTGAAAGACGGCTTTCCAGTTCTTCAGATCCGCTAAAACTGTCTCAGATCACGGGCTCACGCAGATCATCCGTGTCAGGATCTAAGAGCTTATAAGGAACCTCAGTGTTGGAACGTCAGTTTCCAAATGATCCTTCTTGGTACAGGTGAATTGCTGGCATCGGACACAGGGGACCTGTTAAATCACCTAAGAAACAGGCTAGTCGGATTGCCTATGGAGACACTTGGAAAGTAGACGCTGCAAACTGAAGGCAGAATCAAGAGGACCAGAGACACCACAGCACAGTCTGTCTGCATGGCTGGGTCTGCCTAAGAGCTGCAGTGATGATGACAACCACGTGAGAAGAAGAGAGGTTTTTAGTTTACCCACGATCTGCCAGGTAATTATGCCATAAATTATGTATCATTTTCTTTAAGTATTTGTACATGATTTGGCTCTTAAAAACCTCTCTGGAGTTCTCTGCGGTTCATCCCAGAACATGAATTCAGTTCTGCTCAACTAATCCTTTTGTTTTTCTTGGAAACCCCAAGTTAAAAGAAGCTGAGCACCGAAGAACTGATGCTTTTGAACTGTGGTGTTGGAGAAGACTCTTGAGAGTCCCTTGGACTGCAAGGAGATCCAACCAGTCCATTCTGAAGGAGATCAGTCCTGGGTGTTCTTCGGAAGGAATGATGCTAAAGCTGAAACTCCAGTACTTTGACCCACCTCATCGGAAGATTGACTCATTGGAAAAGACTCTAATGCTGGGAGGGATTGGGGGCGAGAAGAGAAGGGGACGACAGAGGATGAGATGGCTGGATGGCATCACTATCTCGATGGACATGAGTCTGAGTGAACTCCGGGAGTTGGTGATGGACTAGTTGGGGAGGCCTAGCATGCTGCGATTCATGGGGTCGCAAAAAGTCGGACACGACTGAGTAACTGAACTGAACTGAACTGAACCTGGATATTATGGTAAAAAGTTACTTCAACTTCAGACATCATCCTAGGAGTCAGATTAAAAAGACAAAATAGCACCCAGCCCTACACACAAGAGGACTCAACTGGGGACTGTCCCTATTCATAAGTGCTCCTCTTTCACCAGCACGTAGAATTTCATGGGAAGAAATAATCACGCTTATGTATATATATTTAAAGGTATAATGAATATCCAAAGCATTAATGCTACAACCCAGAAACTCATTCCTTTCCTCTATTGAATTTCAATTTAATTATCTTCATACTGCTGACTCATAAATAACCTCAAAGTGGAGAAAATGGAAATACGATTCATAGCTATATCATCATTTGCAGATGATAAGAAATTGGGCAAAACAATTGGTATTAAAACTTCTGAATAAATCAGTCTGAGGGGCTTAAGCATTGTATGTGATTATTTCACATAAAAATAGGATCAATTGTAAAAAAAAAAAAACAGATGGTGCTGAAATGTTAAGGCCAGGTTAGTATCATGATTCATCATAAAATTTTTTTTGGCTACATTCAACAGTGAACTTGTCCAGTTCCCCCACTAACCATTAGTGTCTTATTTTATAAATGAAAAAATGAAGGTATTCATACAACTTGATGTCAACCTGGCCAGAGAATGTCACTCTCTTAACATAGATTGAAATGTATTTGACTCCTGGTCTTGTGTGAGGCCATCTCTTAAGACAAATGCATGAAGAGCATAGCATTTGGGAGCTGTTCTGAGACTTCAAACATAATGATCCAATCACACTTTTGTCCTTATTATGAAGAACTTACACTTGTCAGGTGATGGAATTAGGTTCAAATAGAAATGCTCATATTGTTAATGGCTAATTTGGAGGAATAAGGTTTTAACATTCAAAATTCATTGAACAAAGAACTATTGAGTAATTATGTTCATGAATATAGCACTTTAAGAAACACGTGAGAGTTTTAAACATGGAATATTTTAGAGGCATGCACTCAAAAAAAAAATTAAATGCCATCTGTTTTAATACACCTACCCACTGTTTTGTTGGGTTCAATCTCAACTTTCCTACTGTTTGACAGATCTGCAGCCCTCTTTTCTCCTAGGAGCAGAGCTGCAAAGCTCCTGAGTTTTTGTTTTTTAATAACTTTCTTTCTTTACTTATCTTTAGCTGTGCTGGCTCTTTATTGCTGCCTGGGCGTCTCATTGTCATGGCTTCTCGTGTTGCAGAGCACGGGCGCTGGGCAGCAAAAGCTTCAGTGGCTGCAGCTCCCAGCTCTACGGCACAGGATCAGTACTTGTGGTACACGGGCTTAGTTGCTCCACGGCATCTGGGATCTTCTCAGACCAGGGATCGAACCCATGTCTCGTGCATTAGCAGGCCAACTCTTTTAGCACTCAGCCACCAGGGAAGTTTCCTGAGTTTCCTTCAGAAGTGACTCTTCATCCACCTTATGCCAATTTCTCATGAATTAGGTCAGCATATGCTTATCTCATTGAAAAAGACCCTGACGTTGGGAAAGATTGAAGGCAAAAGGAGAGCGGGGTGTCAGATGAGATGGTTGGAGGACATCACTGCCTCAATGGACAGGAATTTGAGCAGACTACAGGAGATGGTGAAGGCCAGTGAGGCCTAGCGTGCTGCAGTCCATGCGCTCGCAAAGAAGCAGGCATAATTCAGTGACTGAGCAAAACCACAATATGCACATCTCCAGTCCAAGGCTCCCTCCTGCCTTAGGTTCCCTCCCCCTCACCCAATGCAGGAGACAGAGGTCCTTAGAGCTCTGAGTCTGTTTCGTGTCATGGCCTAACAGTAGGTGAAAAGTGATGTTATTTTATGCTTCAGTATCGCAAAGGGTCATAACTAAGGTATTCCTGTGCTATCGCTGATTCACTTCAGGGGTTCACAAAAGCCAACTGGTGAACTTTCAAGTATTTGGCAAGCAGGCTGCTAAGCCATTGCTAGCTTGAAACTGACCATAGTAGGAATATTTAGACAATTCTCCCCATGGAAATCAGCAAAGATTACAACTGGGGTTTGGGCAAGGGGAAGGGAGCCCATTGTTAAACGCTGACTAGCATGCCACTGGTCAGAGAAGCGGCAGTTTATCGAATGTCTACTATAGCACGTGCCACGGTCACCAAAAAATCACTTAATTCTTACATTGACACTGCAAAACAGGCACTGACATTGTCTTTTTTTTTTTCCAGAGATGCAAACAGAAGCTCAGAGATGAAACTTGCCAGAATGCAAATCACTGCCTGAAGGGTTATAAAGTCTAAACGTTAGCTATCTGCTTTGCCTCACTGACCTCTATCAGCTCCATCCTTTATCTCCATAGGCTTTAGGACAGGAAGAAATCTTAGATGTTCTCTAGTTCAATCAGCCAGTTACTGAGATCTGCATTATAATAAACCCCCAGCGGTTGCCCTGCCTGGGATCCAACACTCCCAGTGACAGAATAACGTTTGAAAACTGTTATTCTTAGAAAGGGCGTTCTTGTTTTGAATAAAAATTCCCTTTTGCCGCCCACCATCAGTTCTTATCCAACCCATAGACAATTTGAGTATGGTACTGCTCTACAGGTCTCTGTAAGCCTAGCATCTCAGAAGCCCCATGAAGAGAGGTGAAAACAAAACGCATTTGTCTCAGCTTCACACCCTGCCTTCACATCACTCCTGCAAGCATTTGTTGACCAGCTAATCAGAGATATTTGCCAGGCTCCACGCCGATATACAAAGATGAGTAAGGCAGTGCCTGGCCGTTAGAAGCCCTGCAGCGCCGAGGATCTTGTTAGAAATGTAGTCTTAGGTCTCTCTAAGACCCTTGATCTTGTGAATCAGAATCCACATTTTGTCTGTCACAGATGAACTTACCTAGAAAACAGAAACACACTCCCAGACCCAGAACAGACTTGCGGTTGCCAGGCGGGTGGGGGGCTTCGGGAGAGGCGGGTGGATGAGGACTTTGGGGTTAGCTGACACGAGTGGTTACATAAAGAATGGATGAATAGCTAGGTCTTATTGTATACTTTATATTCAATATCCTATGATAATTCAAAATGGCAAAGAACATGAAAAAATGTGTGTGTATATATATATATATATAACTAAAATCACTTTGCTATACAGCAAAAACTAACATAGCGTTGCAAATTAACCATATGAAAATGAACGTGTTAGTCAGTCATGTCCAACTCTTTGCGACCCTATGGACTGTAGCCCACCAGGCTCCTCTGTCCATGGGATTCTCCAGGCAAAACTACTGGAGTGGGTAGCCATGCCCTTCTCCAGGGGATCTTTCCAACCCAGGGATCAAACCCTGGTCACCCATGTTG
Source organism: Raphicerus campestris (assembly GCA_006410735.1). Classification (NCBI taxonomy): domain Eukaryota; kingdom Metazoa; phylum Chordata; class Mammalia; order Artiodactyla; family Bovidae; genus Raphicerus; species Raphicerus campestris. The sequence goes on along the minus strand of SJYW01028678.1, from coordinate 91,475 downwards.
CAAGTAGATTCTTTACCATCTGAGCCACTGGGGAAGCCCTTACTTCAATTTTTAAAAAAAATTTTTTTAAAGAATTTACACTTTAACAAGGTCTCCAAGTGGCTCTTCTGTGCCAGAAATGTTGAGACTTTGTAACCCCTGGAGACTGGAGACTCTACTTTCCTGAAGCAATAGGTTTCCATGATTCTCCATGATTTATATTTTCATGAAGGATTTTTCTTAAGATCCAAGGAGCACCTGCATGATTCTGGAGCTGCTGGTCTTTATCTACATAATTCTCTTTCTGTCTTGAAAGAGGTTTTGAACAGGTAACACGGTTATGCCACTGGCAGTTCACCTTAAGTTCCCTCGTCTCTCAGAGTTCCTGGACAGTTTTCAATGGCCATCGTGAAAAGGACCCAAAGTACTGTGGTTCCAGTATATGGTGCATGGACCTGGTGTATTTTCATAGCTGGATTTGATTGTGTGTCTAGGTTCCTCTGCAGTCTGCATTCAGGGCTCACACTGCAGTTTACCTTTGAGGGTGTCCTGCAGAGCAAGACCCTGCAAGTGGGCAAATTCTCTTCTTTAGCACACAGGCAATGTCAGCCCTTCCTAAGGGCAACACCGCTGAGCCATCCAGAGTCAGGAGAGACCATTTTTCTTTTTTGCTCTTCAACAGTTACTAGATATATTTATTGAAACTTTGAAGAAATAGCCTTCAACCTGGGAGTTTACCCCCTAAGAGGTCAGAAGTCTTTTCAGTCTGCGATGGTTGCGTTAATACTGAAACATGGATATAGAGGCAAAAAAAAAAAAAGTTCACAGTAAATACACACAACAAAGCAAGGCAGATTTCAAGGTGGTATTTTAACCTGGGTCTTTTCAGGACACTTTAAAAGTTACAGGTTTGCTTGAAAAGCTAAAACGTCACAAGGGGCTGCCCCCAGGTATATAGACAAGCTCAGCGCTCAGTCATATCCAACTCTCTGCAACCCCATGGACTGTAGCCCACCAGGTTCCTCTATTCATGGAATTCTCCAGGCAAGTATACTGGAGTAGGTAGCCATTCCTTTTTTCACTGGATCTTCCCGACTCAGGGATTGAACCCACGTCTCCTGCATTGGTAGGCGGATTCTTTATCTGATGCACACACACATCACTGCTATAACAAAGGTCATTTGTTTTCAAGCTCGAACATACGCACACATTCTGTACTAACAATATCATCACCAATAATCCATCCTTTCCTCTAAGAAGGCATTTTTTTTTGTTGCTAAGGTTACACTCCTCTTCTCTGATACATGATAATTAAATTAGTCCTGAAAAGTAAAAATTACATTTTTTTGTAAGAAACCGTCAGAAAACAAGTCCTTCTAAATGACTAAATTTTTAGCACCATTTACATCTCAAACACTTGGCTGGTTTTTCATTCGACTCATTTTGCTTTCTTTAGTCCTTTTCATTCTTGGAGTGAATGGTACCCAGTTTGTGCTGAGTGGAGCAGTGCTCTAAGGCGGGGTCCCCAGCCTCCGGGACCTAAGACCTAATGGTCAAAGGTGGAGCTGATGGCGTAATGATAACAGAAACAAAGTGTAATGCTCTCTCATCAACCTGAAACCGTCCTTACCCACCGGAGTGGAACAATTGTCTTGCATGAAACTGGTTCCTGGTGCCAAAAAGGTTGGGAACCACAGCTCTAAGTGAAAGAAGGTGATAGGGTTAGTCGTTCAGTTGTGTCCAACTCTCTGTGACCCCATGGACTGTAGCCCACCGGGCTCCTCTGTCCATGGAATTCTCCAGGCAATACTGGAGTGGGTTGCCTTTTCCTTCTCCTAGAAGCTGACTAATCCCATCTCTCCCCCACCCCATCTTCAGTGACCTCAGTCTGGCAACCTGAAACATGTATTTACACAAACATCACAAATCAGAGCTCATTTTTTGCTAGAATACAAACACCTTCCCCTTGTCATTTGCTCATAAGAAATGTGACCATCTGTAATAAGAGCACCTTGGTGAATCCTGACCCTGTAAGTATATTTATTCAATGCATATACTTTGAGACAATATTTTTTTCTCTTTAGAGATCATTTTTTCTTACATCTAGAAGCAAAACATCTAAAGATTCACTGTGCTAATTATAAATGTTACAATGTGTGTTCACTAAATACTTTCTGCTGCTGCTGCTAGTAAGTCGCTTCAGTCGTGTCCGACTCTGTGCGACCACATAGACAGCAGCCCACCAGGCTCCTCCATCCCTGGGATTCTCCAGGTAAGAACGCTGGAGTGGGGTGCCATTTCCTTCTCCAATGCATGAAAGTAAAAAGTGAAAGTGAAGTTGCTCAGTCATGTCTGACTCCTAGCTACCCCATGGACTGCAGCCCACCAGGCTCCTCCATCCATGGGATTTTCCAGGCAAGAGTACTGGAGTGGGGTGCCATTGCCTTCTCTGCATCCATATAATAACTCTGTCTAAAAAGAAAAACTGATCTCAAACATCGGACTTTGAAATGAGAAAGGACAGAATCGCCAACTTTTAGCTTGCAGTAGAAACCTACCAGAGGGCTGGGTCCTTGTGTTTTGGTGACAGAGAACAAGCAGAAGAGAATCCACCTTCTGCCTCTGCCATCTTCACAAATGGGCTACAGTCCCTGGCACGTTCACTGAGGACCTATGTAGGCTTCCCTGGTGGCTCAGATGGTAAAGAATCTGCCTGCAATGCAGGAGACCTGGCTTCAATCCCTGAGTCGAGAAGATCCCCTGGAGAAGGAAATTGCAACCCACTCCAGTATTCTTGCCTGGAAAATCCTATGGACAGAGGAAGCTGGCTGGCTACAGTCGATGAGTTTGCAAAAAGTTGGAGAGACAACTGAGGGACCAACATGTTCCCTTTACTATGGGCTACTGCCTGGGACCAGGCTCTTTCACATTGTCTCATTCACCTGGTCCTCAATGCAAGCACATGAGATGGAGATTAAATTTTCATCTCGTGGAAGAAGATACTGACAGATTCAAACCCAGAATCACCTGGTTCCCAGAGCCTGACTTCTCTCCCTCAATCACACAACCTGTAATTCTAGACTCCATGGAAGAATGTTAAAATGGGAAGGTCATCAAGTACAAGCTACTGGGTGTCCAGGGAAATCAGAGGTTCAGAGGGGAAAATCCCTGTGGACAGGATGAAATAGATCTCTTTCCTTGCACCTTTGAACAGACCGGGGTTCCGGTTCTGTCATTAACCTCCTGTGAGCCTCCGCGGAGTCTGGCTCTATATTCCTTTTACTCATTTGTAAACAAGATTCATTCTTACCCCCAACTTGCTTCACGGGTGGTGCAGATGAAGTATATAATGTCTGTAAAAAGTCTTTGAGCACATCAAAGACAAAGCTATATAAATACTACATTATTATACATGTTCCCATAGGAAGCATCTCCAGGACCTTTGATCCATAAATATTTCATTGACTCAACCCAGCCAAAGCCATCTTAAACTCTGAGGCATCTTAAGGTAATTGACCACAGAAAGAGTTCAGAAAGGAATGCATTCGGCATCCGCACCACAGCTGTCTCTCTTCTTAACTCTTTAATTTCAGCTTGCTTGTTTATTTTAAATAATTTTATATCATTTTTCATATTTTCAATTTGAGGGTGAGTATGTACCTACACGCAATGTTGGGTTCTATGAGCATAAAGTAAGTATGGCGCTAATATTAATACATAAAGTACATAAATACAGCGGATGGTGACACCAAAAAAATTCATATTTTTAAGAGGAAAGAAACCCTAAAATATTTAGGTCTCTGCCCTCAAAAATAACAAAGTAGATACTCTTACATCTATTTTTTTCTGCTTTTATACATTTTTTTATTTAATTTCATTCCATTTCTATAGGTAAGACAACAAATAGATTTTCACATCATTTGAAGAAGGAATAAATTTAAATTATACAATTTCTTAAAGAATCAAATTCAATGTTACTTTCTTTATATCATTATTGGACTGCTTCAACTTGTGAGACAAATATAAATTATGTTAGAGCTAACTAAATTAACTTTACTATAAAAATATAAATTCTGTTAGAGCTAACTAAATTAACTTTACTATAAATACAGAGAAGCTCCCCATCTTCAAACCCAAAAGGAACCTTGGGACAATTAACAGCTGGTGATAATTTTACAGATGAACATTCCTCAGTAAAAATCTTAGTTCAGTTTAGTTCAGTTCAGTCGCTCAGTCGTGTCCGACTCTTTGCAACCCCATGAACTGCAGCACGCCAGGCCTCCCTGTCCATCACCAACTCTCAGAGTTCACCCAAACTCATGTCCATTGAGTTGGTGATGCCATCCAGTCAATCTCATCCTCTGTCATCCCCTTCTCCTCCTGCCCCCAATCCCTCCCAGCATCAGAGATCTTTTCCAATGAGTCAACTCTTTGTGTGAGGTGGCCAAAGTACTGAAGTTTCAGCTTTAGCATCAGTCCTTCCAATGAACACCCAGGGCTGATCTCCTTCAGAATGGACTGGTTGGATCTCCTGGCAGTCCAAGGGACTCTCAAGAGTCTTCTCCAACACCACAAGTCAAAAGCATCAATTCTTCAGTGCTCAGCTCTTTAGACAGTCCAACTCTCACATCCATATGAGTTTAAATGCAAATCATCTTGAAAAGTACTAAGTAGTAAAGAAAAACTTCAGAATTTTGAAGTAATACTGTAACAGTTTAAAAGTATTCTAACAAATATAAGTGACTGCAATTCCAGGGAAATAAAGCAGAACTGAAAACAATTAGCTGGTTTAATTATTTAATATCAATGTTTATCCGGTTTCTACTCTGCTGACTCAAAAAAAAAAAGAAAAAGAAAAGAAAGAGGAACTGATGAGGGTGATTTCATTCCCCTAAAGGTTACATCAGTGGGAGTAAGAGTTCCCACTCAGCTTTGTAACAGATGTGGACTGACGCTTGTAAAGACACGTTAATCATCAAGATCGTTACCAAAAAGAAAAGAAAAAACTGATCTAACAAGCATGTATTTTCATAGGGTATTCTATCAGACCAACATTGCACAGAAAATACAGATTTCTCTTTATCTTCTGACTTTGATGAGTATGGAAAGTTCTGGAAGCATATTTTATCCTTAACACATTTGGTCTCCTGTTTTATTCTAGCAGTAACGGCTCTGTCCCAGCCAGGACACTCCATTTGTAAGTGTTTAGTTACCTGTGGGTTAACAGATGTGTCACTGAATCCGTGAAAGCAAAGGATCGTGCTTAAATCAATGATAACATTTTGGGCCCTTTATGAAATTTCACATGCATTCCACAAGTCACTCATGTTCCAGTGTGCCTGTTCGGAACTCTCCAGCAGCCCTGTGAAATATTGCCTCCTCTAGGACACAGAAACGCTGCCTCCTGGCTCTCATCTTGGACCCTGGTCAGTAAAAGAATGGTCACATGCTCACCAAAACATGCTCAGTGTCCACCAGACACATCAAATTTGTCATTTTTATTAGCCCCTAAAACACATCCATTTGGTCATTACACAAATAGCCACTGAGTATCTGCAAATGTTCTAGGTGATGGAGATATAATACAGGACACGGAGCCACCTTCTTGGATGGGGTGGAGGCGAGGATCATGAGTGGGCAAGCAAATTCTCAATGGTGGAGATTCACAGAGTTATCATTTATGAAGAAATTAAACTGTGATCGGAGAAAACAGCCTGTCTGGTGGGCTGAGGAGGTGATCCAGAAACGCTTGCCCAAGGAGGGGACATTCAAGGGGCAACTCAAATGAAGAAAAGGACCAGACTGTTCAGAGAACTGTCAGCAGAAGTCCAAGGTCAGGCAGAGCTGGAGTCCACTTAGAGAAGAGCATCAGGACCAAAGGTCGTGATGGGGTCACAGAGGAAGACCAGGATTGGATTCGGGGCCACCGGAAGTGGTCAGGGCCGGTGTCGGGCAGGGGGGTGTAGGAGAAACAGAGCTTGGGGTAGGATTCCAGGAGACATGAAGTGATGGTGCATCTGTAGACAACCTCACAGCAGCAGAAAGAAAAAGGTTTCCAGAGGTTGACAAGGAAAGACTTACTAAGAAAAGCAAGGTGTGGCGTTCATACACTGAAATGCTCTCCATCAATAAAAAGGAATAATAGGGATACCTGGTCAGTCTAGAGGAAGAGGTAATGTGTACACTAGGTTAAAGTTAAGAACTTCTAACTCCAAGTTACTTAGATGAACTAATGTGTACACCTAGTTAAAGAGGCTACACCCGGCGTGGTCGTGCTTACACCCGCCCCTGAACAGGGCAAAACCATGGAGACAGAACTCACATGACCGGTTGTTGAGAGGAGGCCTGACTTCAAAGACGGAGGAATTGTTATAAAGGGGGATGGCTCAGTCAGTGTCTCAGGATGGCTCACAGCTGGGTCCATTCGTCAAAATTCACAGAAAAATACACTTTGTCATGGTCCATTTTACTGAATATAAGCTGCACCTCAGTAAACCCAGCTTTACTGATGTTGAAGGTGAAGCTCCAATACTTTGTCCACCTGATGTGAAGAGCTGACCCATCTGAAAAGACCCTGATGCTGGGAAAGACTGNGTATAATCCTGGGGTTGGAGCTGTTAGCTGAAGGAGAGAGTCTGAACAACGCGTGTGAGAGAGCAGCAGTCGCTGAACACGATCGATGGTTGGTGTGAAGGGTAAGCAAACCTCCCCTCTTGGGACTTCTCATTTGCAAACTGCAAACTGCAAATCTGTCTGCCAATGCAGGAGAGACATGGGTTCGATCTTTGGGTTGGGAAGATCCCCTGGAGAAGGAAATGGCAACCCACTCAAGTATCCTTGCCTGCAGAACGCCATGGAGAGAGGAGCCTGGTGGGCTATGGTTCACAGGGTCGTCGCAAAGGGATGGACGTGACTAAGTGACTGATCAACAATAAAACGAAGACCTGGAAATACGTGGTCTTCACTTACTGGCTTCCCGACTACATCAGCTTCAGTGGCAGAAATCTTTTTTTTTTTTAAATGATAGCTGCTTATATATTTGTTTATTTTCATTGAGGCATGTGAGGCTTCCCAGGTGTCTCAGTGGTAAAGAGTCTACCTGCCGTTGCAAGAGATGCGGGTTAGATTCCTGGGTCAGGAAGATCCCCTGGAGTAGGAAATGGCAACCCACTCTAGTATTCTTGCCTGGAAAATTCCATGCACAGAGGAACCTGAAGAGTTGCGGTTCATGGGGTCACGAAGAGTCAGACACGACTGGATGACAAAGCATACGTGGGAACTTTAGTTGCTCCGGGTGATATCTAGTTCCCTGACCAGGGACTGAACTCAGGCACCCTGCACTGGGAGTGCAGAGCCTTAACCACTGGACCACCAGGGAAGCCCCTTATAATAAAAAAAAAAATTTTTTTCTTTATGATGGGAATCACTTTTAAGGTCTTTATTGACTTTCCTGCCTGTTTCTGTTTTATGTCTTGGGTTTCTGGCCGAGTGGCATGTGGGGTCTTATCTCTCTGACAGGGACTGAACCTTCACCCCTTCCACTGGAAGGCCGAGTCTTATCCAGCAGATTGCCAGGGAAGTCCTCAGTGGTAGTAATCTTGAATGTGTGTGAGAGACCATAGTCAATTACATGTATGATTCTTCTTCTTTTTAAAATTTTTTGATGAAGCGCCACTGATTTGCAATGTTGTGTACATGTATGTTTTTTCCTTGCTTACTCATTTTCTATTTTTTAATATCAACATTACTAGACTGAAAAGTGATTAGACACGTGCCCCTTTGGTTCTCTGAAAACATGAACTCTATACATCTTTCATGATTTCCTTTGGATGTCAGGCCATCTGCTCTCACTGAATTCAAAAGATATGACTTCACAACATGAAAAATATTTCAATAAATAAAGACCAGCACATGCTGCTGAATCCCCCTTGGTTCCGTCATGTTCTATTTATCTACCTCACCTTCTGCATTTTAAATAATGCTTCTGTCAACATTGTGAGTGCTCAAGTTTCAATATTATCTAAAAGTAAATGACTCTCTTACTAATAGGGTTCTCCAGTTCTCAGCATATTTTTGGTGAAAGATGGCTGTAAATATACAATGATGATAAAGAGTGAAGATTCTGGGGAGTTTTGTGGAGTTCTCCTTTGGGCAAGAGAGTTGGATTTTTAAAAACATTTCTTGTTCTTTAAAGTTTTTTTAAAAACAGTAGTAATTTTGGAAAGTCCAACTCAAGTGGTTTAGAATGAACATTTCTTCTTGACTCATTTAAAGTCTCATGCAAAAGCTCAGAATGCAACCATCTCAATTAAAAAATATTCCCACTGAGCTGGTACTGAACTCAAGGTACATGGGGAATGGTGGTGCAGATTCACAGAAGGGATCTTTGAAATGAGCTGGATATGGATTCAGGCTGAAAACTGTCCTGTAAAATCTTAACAGTGACTGGATGTTTCGGGGGAAAAAAATGAAAGGAATGAGGTGAAAGAGTATAATAACACTAAGAAGGAAAAAAATCCAGTTCTATTAAGTATTCTTTCAAAGGTTTATCCTTTTAAATTATTTTGACGATAATTAGTTTGTGAACACTGTGGTTATGGATGTGGGTTTTTTTCCCCCCACCAATAGGAAAGATTGAAAGCAGGAGGAGAAGGGAATGACAAAGGATGAGATGGTTGGATGGCGTCATTGACTCAGTGGACATGAGTTTGAGCAAGCTCTGGGAGTTGGTGATGGACAGGAAAGCCTGGCATGGTGCAGTCCATGGGTTCACAAAGAATTGGACATGACTGAGCCACTGAACTGAACTGAATCAATATTACGTTAATTTATATTTGAAAATCTGTTAATGTCCCTTAAGAGACGGATAGTCTATTTAAGATGAAGGTAAGTAGAGGACATTAATTCACTTAATTGAAGGGATGCTTAAAGACGGAGTGATTTTTCCTGGCATTAGAAAGAGAAAGAAATTTTTGTTAGTGTGTTTTTGTATTCATCTTGCCTTTGAGATTTCTACTAAAAGCAGCTATATAAAATAATTCAAGGAGTAATAGAAAAATGGATATCTAAGACTTTTGGGGTGGCATTCTTTGGCATTATTCATAAATAGGAAAAATTGAAATAAACATTTGATAGTACTCTTCGAAGGATATTACAAATTTCTAGCATTAGTTAAAATACAAATATAGCACAATAAGCAAAAAATATATAACACTCTTCCATTTCCTACAGATAGCAAATGTGTAAACATTGTAGATTATTGGAACTATGAAACAATTTTTTTTTTAAGTTTGAGAGAACAAGCAGTAGTGACATTTTCCACTTATAAAGAATCATAAATGCGAATTTGAAACTGCATCTTTGAAGTTGATGGAACACTTACAAAAATAAGTGAGAGAACAATCACTGTAGATATTTAGGAAGTAAGGAGACCAGTGAACTTGATTGGAACCAATAATACCTCTCAATTTGCCATTTCAAAAAAGTCACAGACTTCTAATATGAATAATATATAAATATGAAAACAGGAATCTGGAGGTAGCTTACCGCATTTCACCCAGAGCAAAACAAAGTATAATCAATGTCCACAAATAGTTAATTGTTAGGGAAAATAAAGCCCATGTTAGATTTTAGTCCAAAAGTGAAACTGAAACTTGCTCAGTCGTGTCCAACTCTTTGCAACCCCCTGAACTATACATGGAACTCTCCAGGCCAGAATACTGGGGTGGGCAATCTTTCCCTTCTCCAGGAGATCTTCCCAACCCAGGGATCGAATCCAGGTCTCCTGCACTGCAGGCAGATTCTTTACTACCTGAGCCACAAGGGAAGCCCTTTAGTCCTAAAGTCATCATTAAAGAATGAGAGTTTGTGATTGGCATGTACACGCTGCTATATTCAAAGCAGATAACCAACAAGGACCTACTGTATAGTACAGGAAACTCTGCTCAATGTTATGTGAAAAAAAAAGGAAAGAAAAGAACAATATGAGTAATCTAATATTAAACTATGATCTGTGATGGTTTCCAATATTATAAGCATCTCCATTTTGGAAGGTGGCAGTTACACCATCGCCCAAGCCACTGTGTGGGGAAAAGTGTCACAGGAATGTAAAACAGAAAACATAATCTATCTTATGCATTTTATAGATAGATTATGAAATCATAATCTATCTATATGAAGTCATAATCTATCTATATGACTTCATAATCTATATGAAGTCATATAGATTATAGTCTTCATATCTATATGAAGTCATAATCTATCTTATGCATTTTAATATTGGCCCTTGAAATTTAGCTTTGCTCTATAAATGAACAGAAACCTAAAAATCAGAGTGCTTGTGAAAAATGTCTATTTTTTTCTTTAAAAAATATTTTGCTGCAAATCTTAAAATCCCATTGTCTTCAAAAGGACAAAAACTTGCTACTTGAATGAGATGACATTTCAGACCACTGTAAGGCCTCCCCTAGAATCGTCTTTCCTGCCTTTGTGGCCCACTGATGGCAAAGATAGTCTTTTTGGACGGATGATCAGTCATTCAGGAGATTTATTTCATCAGTTAGTAATCAAAGAGAAGGGAAAGCAGGACTGAATTCTGAAGTCCAACACTAAAAAAATATCCTGCGTAGATGGACCCATTTTAGCATTTTGCCGAAGTGGGCTGCAATATCCAACACTGCTACAGTTTCAATGTTCTTGTTTTTCCTAACCACTGGAGTCTGCTTAGAGCTGAGTAAGTGGACAACAAAATTGTTATGAAAGAAATTCACACAGGAAATTGAGCATCTTCCACGTTGACCATTCTGAAACCGTAAGGCACAGTTCAAAACTTTATTGTTGGATCAAGTATGGGTTTGGATAACAACACTTAAAACAATTTCCCCTCAATGCTCTCCTTTCCAAGGAGGCAATATTTTATTGGTATAAATATCAGTCCAAAGAATGAGTATTAATATTTTTAGGATTGCTTTATGGTGAATAAAAGTGAAACAGGGTATTCAGAAAAAAATTTACATCTATAAGTATTGGAGAAATTTTACCTTTTAAATCAATACGCTGTCCTTTAAAACGTCAATAAATGAGAAATGTTTTAGTTTTTCTCTTATGAATTGTGACTACTTTCTCAGTGAAGATTCTGGCTTATTTGGTACAAGGAAACTTTGTTATTGTTCAGGCAGGTGTAGAAGAAAATCATCTTTGCTTTTCATTTATCTTAACAGAAAATAAAATAGACGCTTTAGAAACACTATTTTAAAAGAAAAGCATTAATAAAAGGAGTGGACTTTTTCGAATATAAGGATACTCTCCACCTTTTATTTTTCTGTCCTCAATGGGTAAGTTGTTAATTTATTCTTTGAGTAGATGAAAATGAATCTTGCTGAAAGATTAAGAAAAGATTTTAAATATGCGGGTTATGTAATGAGGCTTCTACTTAATGTGTTCTCTGCTTTGGGGCAAGGGGCAGGGGATTGATTTCCCATTTCCTTGACTCAAGGAAGCTCTATTTTCCCCACACCCAGTTCTTCTCAGCTCTCATCTTCCACTTGGATACATGCCTTCCAGTGTCTCCTAAAGTAAAATAGACACTGTTAAAGGTTCTGTACTGTGCCACAAACTTTTCACTCCTTTTTCTTTCTCTGTTATTTTGTTTTTGCTCTGATTAAAGTAAAAGAGACTAAAAAAAAGAAAAAAAGAGAAAAGGCAACTTAAAGAAGCTAAACAGACCTTGTAACTTTCGCACTATGCAAGGGGTTTTCCGCTGGTGAATGGCTTGCAAGGGCTTATTTGCATTAGAATGACCCCTCTTTGGTTTCCTTGTGTAACATTAAAAAATCGCAGCATTTCCTTAACGGAGGCCCAGACACTGTATGGTTTGTAAAATGACCACAGTTGTACAACTAGATCTTCGCTTCTCTGTGAATTGGTCACTTCGAATAGTGTCTTAGAATAAGAAAGTCCCCGCTTCCTCTGTGTGTGTGTATGTGTGTGTGTGTGTGTGTGTGTGTGTGTGTGTGTGTGTGTGATTTTGGTTTGTTAACAAGAGAGTAAGGGTGGTATTCTTGCTACACAATAGCATTATTCGTGGAGCTCCAGAATTTACAGTGTGAGCAATGGCTGCCTGGACCTGGCACAAGCTTTGTTAGTAGGCGATTTAAGAAATGCTACTGAAAAATAATACGCATACCCAGATGGCTCAGTGGGGAAGAATCAGCCTGCCAGTGCAAGAGTCTCAGGAGATACAGATTCAGTCCCTGGGTCAGGGAGATCCCTTGGAGGAGGAAATGGCAACCCACTCTAAAATTCTTGCCTGGAGAATCTCATGGACAGAGGAGCCTGGAGGGCTACAGTCCACAGGGTGTCAAAGAGTCAAACACACCTGAGCATGCATGTGCTGGAAAAACACAACAAAAAGAACAACTCAAAGAAGATAAAAGTGTTTCTGACTTGGTGCATACCTACAGTGTTTTTAAAAATAAAGAGCTACATTACAATTTTTTGACAAAGTAGGCTCAATGAATTTATTCATAAGGAAAAACATCGATAAATCTTTTCTGCACATTGTTAATGCTTGGTACACACAGCCACACACAATTCAGTTAGGCTTGGGGTTTTCTTTTGAGGAAAAAAAAGAAAAAAGGTGGGTAAAACCCTCCAACACAGAGGATCTTTCTTCTTCATACAAGTTACACCAAGAAGAAATATTGATGTAATGTTACATAAATATTGCTGGTAAGATTTGTCGCATGTATTTATTGCACAAATAAATATTGATGCAGATATTTGTCACGTGGGTCAGTAGTTTACTTATTAAATTGGGTTGTTGTTTGTTTGCCCAGTTGTGTCTGACTCTTTTGTGACCCCATGGACTTGGACCAGCCAGGCTTCTCTGTCCCTGGGACCTCCCAGGCAAGAATACTGAAATGGATTGCCATATCCCTCTCCAGAGTGTCTTCCTGACCCAGGAATTGAACCCAAGTCTCCTGCTTGGCAGGTGGATTCTTTACCACGGGCCACCTGGGAAACCCTTTGTAAAATATAAGTAACAATATTTGTCATTTTCACCATTTCTAAGTGTCAGTTCAATGACATAGACTACTTTCATAGTGTTGCGTAACCATCAACACTGTCTGTACCCTAAACTTTTTCATTGTTCCCGATAGAGACCCTTTGTCATTAAACAATCAAAATCTCTTCCCTCACTTCTTATAGCTTCTACTCTATGTTCTGTCTTTATGAATTTTCCAATTCAGGTGCCTCTGAAAAATGAAATAATAAAATATTGGTCCTTCTGTGTCTGATTTATTTCACCAAGTATAATGTTTTCAAGATCCAGCCAAGCCGTAACATATATCAAAGTTTCATTCCCTTTATGGCTGAATAATATTCCAATATATGTACAAGCCACACTTTGTTTCTTTATTCAGCTGTTGATGGACACTTGGATTGCTCCCACTCTTGGTCATTGTGAATAACGCTGCTGTGAACATGAGATGCCAGTGTCTGTTGACGTCCCCGCTTTCATCTCTTTTGGATTCTGTGTCTGGGAGTGAACTTGCTGGGTCTTGTGATTGTTCTGTGTATAACCTTTTAAATATTTGCTACACTGCTTTCCACAGCAGCTGTGCCATTTTTTCTTTTTTTTTTTTTTTGTAGAGTAAAAATGTAGATTCAGAATCTGGTTAAGTTCTAAAGTGCCTTTTGCCATGAAAAGAAGGCAGTCATTTTATTTCCTTCAAATATTTCCTATTCATTGTGCTAATGGAAATGTACTGATTATAGTTGAATCTCTGATATTCTGGGAAATTCATTTAAATGGTTGCCTAGATGAAAATGATTTTAATTAGATTATTCTACAGAGAACATTAGAGAAATACAATGGTCCACATCTCAGCACTTTCCAAGGTAATTTTTCTCTCTTTCCACTGCCTCTAATCTGGAGCTTCTCTCTTTCTCTCTTTGCTTCACCGGCATACTAGGTTTTTTCAATGACTTTTCATTTTCTGCAAAATCAAGCTGAAACCCTGAGCACAGTATTTATTGCTCTGTCCAAGTCCTCTGAACTATATTTCCTATTCTTCTCTCTGTATCTAACCCTACGGGTATTCAAAGTTGATGGCAAACCGTAATTCTTGTTTGCAGTTTTCAACATTTGGTCCTGCTATGATTCCTACAAAGAAGAGTACATCTACTCTCTATTTAGTCTTTTTTTTCTTTTTGGTGAATTAAAAAAGGTTTATTAAAGTATAATTAGTTTACAGCATTGTGTTAATTTTTTTCTGTACAGCTAAGTGACTCAGTTACTCACATACATGTTCTTTGTCATATTCTTTTCTACTGTGCCTTGTCACAGAATACTGAATATAGTTTTCTGTGCTGTACAGTAGGAACTTGTTGATTATCCATCCTGTGTATATTAATAGTTTGCCTTTGCTAATCCCAAACTCTCATTCCTTTCCTTTATTCATTTTTAAATCTCAGGCCCCATGCCACCTCCTTCATGGAACCTTCTGTTTCAGCTCTTTCCAATTCTCCCTCCGAGTCTACCATCTCTGGCTCTCAGCATGCTGTCTGGTCTACATGGATGGGTGCCCAGGCCTGTGGGGAACCCTGGTGGGAGGTCAGAGGAAAGAGGGGCAAGAGGTCAGGGAACTTCGTCCTTGGCTCCCGCTGGGAGGTCGCCTCTGGCTGGTCACGGCCTTTGACTAAAGCTTGCTGCTTCTCTGCAGCCATGCGTCCATCCCCCTTAGCTCTGAGTGAACACTCATCCCTTCAAGCTCAGGTGGTAACAGCTCCCGCTGCTACTGGCCGTAGGGTACTGGCCTGTGGTTCCCCAACTCCCACACCTCTATTTACAGAGCTCCTTCTATAAATAAACCCTCTCAAAATTCCCTAACTTGTTTTCTCCAGGGACACTTCCTGCCTCACCCTCCTTCCTCACCCGGGGTGGAAATCGATCTCCACTCTGTCCAAATCCTTGGAGTGGCTGATCCCTCTTTTATGAAACTTAACACAGAANTTCCCTAACTTGTTTTCTCCAGGGACACTTCCTGCCTCACCCTCCTTCCTCACCCGGGGTGGAAATCGATCTCCACTCTGTCCAAATCCTTGGAGTGGCTGATCCCTCTTTTATGAAACTTAACACAGAATATATTTTAATGATTGATGCATCTATTAATATTTTAACTCTCATTTTCAGGTGATAAATTTCCTATGGGAAGATATTATATTCTACTTGTTTTTTACATTTCTTGGGCTCCATCTCTAAAAGGATGATTTTTTTAAAAAAAAAGACTATTATAAAAACCACACTACAATGAATACCTTTGGTTGTAGGTAAAGTGTTTGACAGTCATCATAAACTCATCATGCCCATGGAGGATATACCCTAAAAGGTTATCTAATTTCAAAGAAAGAAAAATGCTGAGATGCATTAAAAACAAATGACAACAATATTATTGAAAAAGCTGTCATGACCTTTATTAAACAGAGACTTTGAAAATTAATAGCTGCTTCTGCACAGAATCATTTTGAAAGAGCATGAGGTTGTGCTGTTTTAGGCCATAACAAATAGATAATTAAACCCATAGCAGAGCGTTTCTTTTAAGCAATATATTGGGCACACAGAACTTACAGATGGAAATTTATGAAGCGACATCTTGCAAATAACTCTGATCAAATTGGGAATTTCACTTGTTTGCAAACTCTTATTCCTCCCCGCTGTGTTATTTCTGCCAGTTCACAGACATGGGGTGACATCAATCAGACAAAAACTAACTCTTCCTTAACCTAATATCCCTTCACAGAGTCATCTCTGTAGTGTGGCGTCACTGTCATCAATCCCTACTTCCTATCTTCCCCGAAAAAGCTTAATTCCAACCAAGTGCCGGGCCCAGTTCCTTCTCTAAGGCAGCTCTCGGCAGGATCACCAAAGAGCGTCATGGGAAATTCAGCCATCCACTCTGGTTCTCCTCTAGATGGACAGCTCAGAGGCATCTGATAGGTTGGACCAGACTTCCCTTCTGAAGACAGTCTTGCCTTGACCCCTGGGTCAGCGCCTTCCCTGACGTCACCAGCTGATCCTCTGTACGCGTGTTTCCTGTGGGACGGCCTCGGAACTCTGCTTCCTTCCCTGTGCCCTCTGTCTTTAAGGGTTCGTCCTGTCCAGTGGCTTAGAACGCCAGCTACTGGCTGATGATACCCGTCTGCAGCTTGGGGCTCGCTCTGCAGGTGAGATGAGCACAGATGCTAGCTTGCTCCTCTGATGCATTTGCAAGTCTAACAGTCTCAGTTGGTTGGGGCTCCCCAGAGGAAGAGAACCAACAGGATACGGAAGGTGGAGGTCAGATGAGATTTATTATAGGAATGGAACCACCTGACTGTGGAGGCTGGGAAGTCCTCACGATCTACTGCCTGTAAACTGGAGACCTAGAAGAGCTGGTGGTGTAATTCGATCTGACGACCAGGAGCACCGGCATCAGAGGGCAGGAGAGATGGACGTCCCAGCTCAAGCAAAGAGTACATTTCCTATTTTCTGCTTTTCTGTTCTGCTCAAGCCCTCGGTGGATTGGATGATGCCCTCCTGTCTTGGTGAGGGTGGTCTTCACTCCGTCTACCAAATCAAATACTAATCTTCCCCCAGAAACACCCTCACAGACACCCAGAAACAATGTCTTACCAGCCTCCTTGGTGTCCCTTAGCCCAGGCAAGTTGACGTTTAAAATAGACCATCACTTTGATGAGCAACAAAAGACTCATCCTTCTCATTGCCCTCCCAATCCACACTCACACCTTGCCCCTTCGAGGGCAGCCCTGTCAAGATTAATCTGATAACCATTACCCACCCAGTTGTTAGTTAAATCTTAGCTTTCTTCCCGGAGTTCTCTCTCTCCCTTTTCTTCACAAATACAAATTTAAATAACTTTACTTACTTATTTTAAAGTTAGTTGATGTGTAGGTGAGGCTTCCCTGATAGCTCAGTTGGTAAAGAATCTGCCTGCAATGTTGGAGACCTGGGTTTGATTCCTGGGTCTGGAAGATCCCGAGGAGGAGGAAATGGCAACCCACTCCAGTATTCTTGCTTGGACAGAGGAGCCTGATGGGCTACAGTCCATGGGGTCACAAGAGTCGGACATGACTTAGCACTACCTTCCTTTTTTTTTCTTTGATGTGCAGGTAAATAGCAGATAACTTCCCCCACCTTTCTTTTATTCATCCAGTTCTGACTCCTAATAAATAGCCAATATTATTCACTTACCTATACTTTCAGATTTTATATAGGTACATAAGAAAACGAAAACATATATTCTTCATTTTCTCCTTTTTTTTTTTTTACCCCCAAGGTAATATATGACATGTTCTTTTTCCTGAACCCTTTCAAAGTTGGGTTTCATTTCAGTTCAGTCGCTCAGTCATGTCCGACTCTTTGTGACCCCATGAACCACAGCATGCCAGACCTCCCTGTCCATTACCAACTCCTAGAGTTTACCCAAACCCATGTCCATTGAGTCAATGATGGCATCCAACCATCTCATCCTCTATCATCCCCTTCTCCTGACCACAGTCTTTCCCAGCATCAGGGTCTTTTCAGATGGGTCAGCTCTTCACATCAGGTGGACAAAGTATTGGAGCTTCACCTTCAACATCAGTAAAGCTGGGTTTACTGAGGTGCAGCTTATATTCAGTAAAATGGACCATGACAAAGTGTATTTTTCTGTGAATTTTGACGAATGGACCCAGCTGTGAGCCATCCTGAGACACTGACTGAGCCATCCCCCTTTATAACAATTCCTCCGTCTTTGAAGTCAGGCCTCCTCTCAACAACCGGTCATGTGAGTTCTGTCTCCATGGTTTTGCCCTGTTCAGGGGCGGGTGTAAGCACGACCACGCCGGGTGTAGCCTCTTTAACTAGGTGTACACATTAGTTCATCTAAGTAACTTGGAGTTAGAAGTTCTTAACTTTAACCTAGTGTACACATTACCTCTTCCTCTAGACTGACCAGGTATCCCTATTATTCCTTTTTATTGATGGAGAGCATTTCAGTGTATGAACGCCACACCTTGCTTTTCTTAGTAAGTCTTTCCTTGTCAACCTCTGGAAACCTTTTTCTTTCTGCTGCTGTGAGGTTGTCTACAGATGCACCATCACTTCATGTCTCCTGGAATCCTACCCCAAGCTCTGTTTCTCCTACACCCCCCTGCCCGACACCGGCCCTGACCACTTCCGGTGGCCCCGAATCCAATCCTGGTCTTCCTCTGTGACCCCATCACGACCTTTGGTCCTGATGCTCTTCTCTAAGTGGACTCCAGCTCTGCCTGACCTTGGACTTCTGCTGACAGTTCTCTGAACAGTCTGGTCCTTTTCTTCATTTGAGTTGCCCCTTGAATGTCCCCTCCTTGGGCAAGCGTTTCTGGATCACCTCCTCAGCCCACCAGACAGGCTGTTTTCTCCGATCACAGTTTAATTTCTTCATAAATGATAACTCTGTGAATCTCCACCATTGAGAATTTGCTTGCCCACTCATGATCCTCGCCTCCACCCCATCCAAGAAGGTGGCTCCGTGTCCTGTATTATATCTCCATCACCTAGAACATTTGCAGATACTCAGTGGCTATTTGTGTAATGACCAAATGGATGTGTTTTAGGGGCTAATAAAAATGACAAATTTGATGTGTCTGGTGGACACTGAGCATGTTTTGGTGAGCATGTGACCATTCTTTTACTGACCAGGGTCCAAGATGAGAGCCAGGAGGCAGCGTTTCTGTGTCCTAGAGGAGGCAATATTTCACAGGGCTGCTGGAGAGTTCCGAACAGGCACACTGGAACATGAGTGACTTGTGGAATGCATGTGAAATTTCATAAAGGGCCCAAAATGTTATCATTGATTTAAGCACGATCCTTTGCTTTCACGGATTCAGTGACACATCTGTTAACCCACAGGTAACTAAACACTTACAAATGGAGTGTCCTGGCTGGGACAGAGCCGTTACTGCTAGAATAAAACAGGAGACCAAATGTGTTAAGGATAAAATATGCTTCCAGAACTTTCCATACTCATCAAAGTCAGAAGATAAAGAGAAATCTGTATTTTCTGTGCAATGTTGGTCTGATAGAATACCCTATGAAAATACATGCTTGTTAGATCAGTTTTTTCTTTTCTTTTTGGTAACGATCTTGATGATTAACGTGTCTTTACAAGCGTCAGTCCACATCTGTTACAAAGCTGAGTGGGAACTCTTACTCCCACTGATGTAACCTTTAGGGGAATGAAATCACCCTCATCAGTTCCTCTTTCTTTTCTTTTTCTTTTTTTTTTTGAGTCAGCAGAGTAGAAACCGGATAAACATTGATATTAAATAATTAAACCAGCTAATTGTTTTCAGTTCTGCTTTATTTCCCTGGAATTGCAGTCACTTATATTTATTAGAATACTTTTAAACTGTTACAGTATTACTTCAAAATTCTGAAGTTTTTCTTTACTACTTAGTACTTTTCAAGATGATTTGCATTTAAACTCATATGGATGTGAGAGTTGGACTGTCAAAAGAGCTGAGCACTGAAGAATTGATGCTTTTGACTTGTGGTGTTGGAGAAGACTCTTGAGAGTCCCTTGGACTGCCAGGAGATCCAACCAGTCCATTCTGAAGGAGATCAGCCCTGGGTGTTCATTGGAAGGACTGATGCTAAAGCTGAAACTTCAGTACTTTGGCCACCTCACACAAAGAGTTGACTCATTGGAAAAGATCTCTGATGCTGGGAGGGATTGGGGGCAGGAGGAGAAGGGGATGACAGAGGATGAGATTGACTGGATGGCATCACCAACTCAATGGACATGAGTTTGGGTGAACTCTGAGAGTTGGTGATGGACAGGGAGGCCTGGCGTGCTGCAGTTCATGGGGTTGCAAAGAGTCGGACACGACTGAGCGACTGAACTGAACTAAACTGAACTAAGATTTTTACTGAGGAATGTTCATCTGTAAAATTATCACCAGCTGTTAATTGTCCCAAGGTTCCTTTTGGGTTTGAAGATGGGGAGCTTCTCTGTATTTATAGTAAAGTTAATTTAGTTAGCTCTAACAGAATTTATATTTTTATAGTAAAGTTAATTTAGTTAGCTCTAACATAATTTATATTTGTCTCACAAGTTGAAGCAGTCCAATAATGATATAAAGAAAGTAACATTGAATTTGATTCTTTAAGAAATTGTATAATTTAAATTTATTCCTTCTTCAAATGATGTGAAAATCTATTTGTTGTCTTACCTATAGAAATGGAATGAAATTAAATAAAAAAATGTATAAAAGCAGAAAAAAATAGATGTAAGAGTATCTACTTTGTTATTTTTGAGGGCAGAGACCTAAATATTTTAGGGTTTCTTTCCTCTTAAAAATATGAATTTTTTTGGTGTCACCATCCGCTGTATTTATGTACTTTATGTATTAATATTAGCGCCATACTTACTTTATGCTCATAGAACCCAACATTGCGTGTAGGTACATACTCACCCTCAAATTGAAAATATGAAAAATGATATAAAATTATTTAAAATAAACAAGCAAGCTGAAATTAAAGAGTTAAGAAGAGAGACAGCTGTGGTGCGGATGCCGAATGCATTCCTTTCTGAACTCTTTCTGTGGTCAATTACCTTAAGATGCCTCAGAGTTTAAGATGGCTTTGGCTGGGTTGAGTCAATGAAATATTTATGGATCAAAGGTCCTGGAGATGCTTCCTATGGGAACATGTATAATAATGTAGTATTTATATAGCTTTGTCTTTGATGTGCTCAAAGACTTTTTACAGACATTATATACTTCATCTGCACCACCCGTGAAGCAAGTTGGGGGTAAGAATGAATCTTGTTTACAAATGAGTAAAAGGAATATAGAGCCAGACTCCGCGGAGGCTCACAGGAGGTTAATGACAGAACCGGAACCCCGGTCTGTTCAAAGGTGCAAGGAAAGAGATCTATTTCATCCTGTCCACAGGGATTTTCCCCTCTGAACCTCTGATTTCCCTGGACACCCAGTAGCTTGTACTTGATGACCTTCCCATTTTAACATTCTTCCATGGAGTCTAGAATTACAGGTTG
Organism: Raphicerus campestris; assembly: GCA_006410735.1. Lineage (NCBI taxonomy): Eukaryota > Metazoa > Chordata > Mammalia > Artiodactyla > Bovidae > Raphicerus > Raphicerus campestris. The sequence continues at coordinate 70,410 of SJYW01028678.1, read as the reverse complement.
TGTGATTGAGGGAGAGAAGTCAGGCTCTGGGAACCAGGTGATTCTGGGTTTGAATCTGTCAGTATCTTCTTCCACGAGATGAAAATTTAATCTCCATCTCATGTGCTTGCATTGAGGACCAGGTGAATGAGACAATGTGAAAGAGCCTGGTCCCAGGCAGTAGCCCATAGTAAAGGGAACATGTTGGTCCCTCAGTTGTCTCTCCAACTTTTTGCAAACTCATCGACTGTAGCCAGCCAGCTTCCTCTGTCCATAGGATTTTCCAGGCAAGAATACTGGAGTGGGTTGCAATTTCCTTCTCCAGGGGATCTTCTCGACTCAGGGATTGAAGCCAGGTCTCCTGCATTGCAGGCAGATTCTTTACCATCTGAGCCACCAGGGAAGCCTACATAGGTCCTCAGTGAACGTGCCAGGGACTGTAGCCCATTTGTGAAGATGGCAGAGGCAGAAGGTGGATTCTCTTCTGCTTGTTCTCTGTCACCAAAACACAAGGACCCAGCCCTCTGGTAGGTTTCTACTGCAAGCTAAAAGTTGGCGATTCTGTCCTTTCTCATTTCAAAGTCCGATGTTTGAGATCAGTTTTTCTTTTTAGACAGAGTTATTATATGGATGCAGAGAAGGCAATGGCACCCCACTCCAGTACTCTTGCCTGGAAAATCCCATGGATGGAGGAGCCTGGTGGGCTGCAGTCCATGGGGTAGCTAGGAGTCAGACATGACTGAGCAACTTCACTTTCACTTTTTACTTTCATGCATTGGAGAAGGAAATGGCACCCCACTCCAGCGTTCTTACCTGGAGAATCCCAGGGATGGAGGAGCCTGGTGGGCTGCTGTCTATGTGGTCGCACAGAGTCGGACACGACTGAAGCGACTTACTAGCAGCAGCAGCAGAAAGTATTTAGTGAACACACATTGTAACATTTATAATTAGCACAGTGAATCTTTAGATGTTTTGCTTCTAGATGTAAGAAAAAATGATCTCTAAAGAGAAAAAAATATTGTCTCAAAGTATATGCATTGAATAAATATACTTACAGGGTCAGGATTCACCAAGGTGCTCTTATTACAGATGGTCACATTTCTTATGAGCAAATGACAAGGGGAAGGTGTTTGTATTCTAGCAAAAAATGAGCTCTGATTTGTGATGTTTGTGTAAATACATGTTTCAGGTTGCCAGACTGAGGTCACTGAAGATGGGGTGGGGGAGAGATGGGATTAGTCAGCTTCTAGGAGAAGGAAAAGGCAACCCACTCCAGTATTNATATTTAAAATCTTTTCTTAATCTTTCAGCAAGATTCATTTTCATCTACTCAAAGAATAAATTAACAACTTACCCATTGAGGACAGAAAAATAAAAGGTGGAGAGTATCCTTATATCCGAAAAAGTCCACTCCTTTTATTAATGCTTTTCTTTTAAAATAGTGTTTCTAAAGCGTCTATTTTATTTTCTGTTAAGATAAATGAAAAGCAAAGATGATTTTCTTCTACACCTGCCTGAACAATAACAAAGTTTCCTTGTACCAAATAAGCCAGAATCTTCACTGAGAAAGTAGTCACAATTCATAAGAGAAAAACTAAAACATTTCTCATTTATTGACGTTTTAAAGGACAGCGTATTGATTTAAAAGGTAAAATTTCTCCAATACTTATAGATGTAAATTTTTTTCTGAATACCCTGTTTCACTTTTATTCACCATAAAGCAATCCTAAAAATATTAATACTCATTCTTTGGACTGATATTTATACCAATAAAATATTGCCTCCTTGGAAAGGAGAGCATTGAGGGGAAATTGTTTTAAGTGTTGTTATCCAAACCCATACTTGATCCAACAATAAAGTTTTGAACTGTGCCTTACGGTTTCAGAATGGTCAACGTGGAAGATGCTCAATTTCCTGTGTGAATTTCTTTCATAACAATTTTGTTGTCCACTTACTCAGCTCTAAGCAGACTCCAGTGGTTAGGAAAAACAAGAACATTGAAACTGTAGCAGTGTTGGATATTGCAGCCCACTTCGGCAAAATGCTAAAATGGGTCCATCTACGCAGGATATTTTTTTAGTGTTGGACTTCAGAATTCAGTCCTGCTTTCCCTTCTCTTTGATTACTAACTGATGAAATAAATCTCCTGAATGACTGATCATCCGTCCAAAAAGACTATCTTTGCCATCAGTGGGCCACAAAGGCAGGAAAGACGATTCTAGGGGAGGCCTTACAGTGGTCTGAAATGTCATCTCATTCAAGTAGCAAGTTTTTGTCCTTTTGAAGACAATGGGATTTTAAGATTTGCAGCAAAATATTTTTTAAAGAAAAAAATAGACATTTTTCACAAGCACTCTGATTTTTAGGTTTCTGTTCATTTATAGAGCAAAGCTAAATTTCAAGGGCCAATATTAAAATGCATAAGATAGATTATGACTTCATATAGATATGAAGACTATAATCTATATGACTTCATATAGATTATGAAGTCATATAGATAGATTATGACTTCATATAGATAGATTATGATTTCATAATCTATCTATAAAATGCATAAGATAGATTATGTTTTCTGTTTTACATTCCTGTGACACTTTTCCCCACACAGTGGCTTGGGCGATGGTGTAACTGCCACCTTCCAAAATGGAGATGCTTATAATATTGGAAACCATCACAGATCATAGTTTAATATTAGATTACTCATATTGTTCTTTTCTTTCCTTTTTTTTTCACATAACATTGAGCAGAGTTTCCTGTACTATACAGTAGGTCCTTGTTGGTTATCTGCTTTGAATATAGCAGCGTGTACATGCCAATCACAAACTCTCATTCTTTAATGATGACTTTAGGACTAAAGGGCTTCCCTTGTGGCTCAGGTAGTAAAGAATCTGCCTGCAGTGCAGGAGACCTGGATTCGATCCCTGGGTTGGGAAGATCTCCTGGAGAAGGGAAAGATTGCCCACCCCAGTATTCTGGCCTGGAGAGTTCCATGTATAGTTCAGGGGGTTGCAAAGAGTTGGACACGACTGAGCAAGTTTCAGTTTCACTTTTGGACTAAAATCTAACATGGGCTTTATTTTCCCTAACAATTAACTATTTGTGGACATTGATTATACTTTGTTTTGCTCTGGGTGAAATGCGGTAAGCTACCTCCAGATTCCTGTTTTCATATTTATATATTATTCATATTAGAAGTCTGTGACTTTTTTGAAATGGCAAATTGAGAGGTATTATTGGTTCCAATCAAGTTCACTGGTCTCCTTACTTCCTAAATATCTACAGTGATTGTTCTCTCACTTATTTTTGTAAGTGTTCCATCAACTTCAAAGATGCAGTTTCAAATTCGCATTTATGATTCTTTATAAGTGGAAAATGTCACTACTGCTTGTTCTCTCAAACTTAAAAAAAAAATTGTTTCATAGTTCCAATAATCTACAATGTTTACACATTTGCTATCTGTAGGAAATGGAAGAGTGTTATATATTTTTTGCTTATTGTGCTATATTTGTATTTTAACTAATGCTAGAAATTTGTAATATCCTTCGAAGAGTACTATCAAATGTTTATTTCAATTTTTCCTATTTATGAATAATGCCAAAGAATGCCACCCCAAAAGTCTTAGATATCCATTTTTCTATTACTCCTTGAATTATTTTATATAGCTGCTTTTAGTAGAAATCTCAAAGGCAAGATGAATACAAAAACACACTAACAAAAATTTCTTTCTCTTTCTAATGCCAGGAAAAATCACTCCGTCTTTAAGCATCCCTTCAATTAAGTGAATTAATGTCCTCTACTTACCTTCATCTTAAATAGACTATCCGTCTCTTAAGGGACATTAACAGATTTTCAAATATAAATTAACGTAATATTGATTCAGTTCAGTTCAGTGGCTCAGTCATGTCCAATTCTTTGTGAACCCATGGACTGCACCATGCCAGGCTTTCCTGTCCATCACCAACTCCCAGAGCTTGCTCAAACTCATGTCCACTGAGTCAATGACGCCATCCAACCATCTCATCCTTTGTCATTCCCTTCTCCTCCTGCTTTCAATCTTTCCTATTGGTGGGGGGAAAAAAACCCACATCCATAACCACAGTGTTCACAAACTAATTATCGTCAAAATAATTTAAAAGGATAAACCTTTGAAAGAATACTTAATAGAACTGGATTTTTTTCCTTCTTAGTGTTATTATACTCTTTCACCTCATTCCTTTCATTTTTTTCCCCCGAAACATCCAGTCACTGTTAAGATTTTACAGGACAGTTTTCAGCCTGAATCCATATCCAGCTCATTTCAAAGATCCCTTCTGTGAATCTGCACCACCATTCCCCATGTACCTTGAGTTCAGTACCAGCTCAGTGGGAATATTTTTTAATTGAGATGGTTGCATTCTGAGCTTTTGCATGAGACTTTAAATGAGTCAAGAAGAAATGTTCATTCTAAACCACTTGAGTTGGACTTTCCAAAATTACTACTGTTTTTAAAAAAACTTTAAAGAACAAGAAATGTTTTTAAAAATCCAACTCTCTTGCCCAAAGGAGAACTCCACAAAACTCCCCAGAATCTTCACTCTTTATCATCATTGTATATTTACAGCCATCTTTCACCAAAAATATGCTGAGAACTGGAGAACCCTATTAGTAAGAGAGTCATTTACTTTTAGATAATATTGAAACTTGAGCACTCACAATGTTGACAGAAGCATTATTTAAAATGCAGAAGGTGAGGTAGATAAATAGAACATGACGGAACCAAGGGGGATTCAGCAGCATGTGCTGGTCTTTATTTATTGAAATATTTTTCATGTTGTGAAGTCATATCTTTTGAATTCAGTGAGAGCAGATGGCCTGACATCCAAAGGAAATCATGAAAGATGTATAGAGTTCATGTTTTCAGAGAACCAAAGGGGCACGTGTCTAATCACTTTTCAGTCTAGTAATGTTGATATTAAAAAATAGAAAATGAGTAAGCAAGGAAAAAACATACATGTACACAACATTGCAAATCAGTGGCGCTTCATCAAAAAATTTTAAAAAGAAGAAGAATCATACATGTAATTGACTATGGTCTCTCACACACACTCAAGATTACTACCACTGAGGACTTCCCTGGCAATCTGCTGGATAAGACTCGGCCTTCCAGTGGAAGGGGTGAAGGTTCAGTCCCTGTCAGAGAGATAAGACCCCACATGCCACTCGGCCAGAAACCCAAGACATAAAACAGAAACAGGCAGGAAAGTCAATAAAGACCTTAAAAGTGATTCCCATCATAAAGAAAAAAATTTTTTTTTTTATTATAAGGGGCTTCCCTGGTGGTCCAGTGGTTAAGGCTCTGCACTCCCAGTGCAGGGTGCCTGAGTTCAGTCCCTGGTCAGGGAACTAGATATCACCCGGAGCAACTAAAGTTCCCACGTATGCTTTGTCATCCAGTCGTGTCTGACTCTTCGTGACCCCATGAACCGCAACTCTTCAGGTTCCTCTGTGCATGGAATTTTCCAGGCAAGAATACTAGAGTGGGTTGCCATTTCCTACTCCAGGGGATCTTCCTGACCCAGGAATCTAACCCGCATCTCTTGCAACGGCAGGTAGACTCTTTACCACTGAGACACCTGGGAAGCCTCACATGCCTCAATGAAAATAAACAAATATATAAGCAGCTATCATTTAAAAAAAAAAAAGATTTCTGCCACTGAAGCTGATGTAGTCGGGAAGCCAGTAAGTGAAGACCACGTATTTCCAGGTCTTCGTTTTATTGTTGATCAGTCACTTAGTCACGTCCATCCCTTTGCGACGACCCTGTGAACCATAGCCCACCAGGCTCCTCTCTCCATGGCGTTCTGCAGGCAAGGATACTTGAGTGGGTTGCCATTTCCTTCTCCAGGGGATCTTCCCAACCCAAAGATCGAACCCGTGTCTCTCCTGCATTGGCAGACAGATTTGCAGTTTGCAGTTTGCAAATGAGAAGTCCCAAGAGGGGAGGTTTGCTTACCCTTCACACCAACCATCGATCCTGTTCAGCGACTGCTGCTCTCTCACACGCGTTGTTCAGACTCTCTCCTTCAGCTAACAGCTCCAACCCCAGGATTATATTTAAGCTCAAGTCTCTCCATTTCTTAAAGACAAGAACAACAAAGGGCAAGTGAGGTTTTGAAATTCCCTGAAGGTTACAAAGGAACCTGATAAATGAATGCTTTGGAATAGAGGGACAGAATGGCTAAGGAACGCGTGTGGGAAAGCAGGGTCTCACTCTCATCATTTTGCACCTTTGGGGCCATGTGACTGTATTGCTGATTCAAAACCTGCATATAAACATTTTTATATGCAGATTCCTGGACCTCACCCCAGACCTATTGAAATGGAATCTCTAAAGGCAGGCCCTGGAATCTTCATTTTAACAAGCTCACCAGGTGAATCTGACGCACAAGTAAATAGGCAACAAAGTGTTGCTAATATAAACACAGATGGCAAGGCACTGAGAGGCCCTAGGTGTCAGGTAATACAAAGAATGCTGAAAAACCACCGCTGCCAGAGAGAACCTCCCTCCCCAGCCTTCTCTGAGGTCGGAAATTCTTTTGTTAGACATTCTGTCTCCAATCTGTCCTTGTAAAATTGTGATGCCGGGGCGGGGAGGAAAGGGAATTCTTGACTTCACCAAACTCAACCTTCAATCTACTTTCCCGATGTTATCTAATCAGCACAGAATCTTTTGAGAAACAGGCTGTGCAAATGCTCCATGATTTCACCATCCTTCCATGCCCACTGCAGTCAGTTTTGATACTTAAGACTTGGCTGAAATTATTTCCTTGAAGGTCACCAAGGATCCTTCGCACACTGTGTCTTTTTCTCTTTCCTAGGTCTGTAGACTCCTTGCTTCTCGACACTCCTGTTTCCCAGGAATTATGTCACTTTGGGTGGTCCTGATTATCCTCTTTAATTCGTGTGTGCATCTCTATGTTTCCTGAACGCTTCCATCTCATTCCTGACAAGTCATTCTTGGGCCATCTTCTCTCTACCCCACTTTTCAGCTATCATTTTCATAGGATCGTCTCGTAGATAAGTGTTTCTCAGGCTGGGCTCTCTCTCCTGGGATACACAACTGCTTCTCCTGCCACTCTGAGCATCACACCTGGACCTCTTATGGAAAAATCCACATCCACAGCCGTAGGAATTAACTGTGTGCCAAGCACTTCTNGTCTCATTCCTGACAAGTCATTCTTGGGCCATCTTCTCTCTACCCCACTTTCAGCTATCATTTTCATAGGGTCGTCTCATAGATAAGTGTTTCTCAGGCTGGGCTCTCTCTCCTGGGATACACAACTGCTTCTCCTGCCCCTCTGAGCATCACACCTGGACCTCTTATGGAAAAATCCACATCCACAGCCGTAGGAATTAACTGTGTGCCAAGCACTTCTCTGCATATTTCACAAACATAAGCTCATACAATACTCATAATTACCCTATTTTATCAAACCAGTCCATCCTAAAGGAAATCAGTCTTGAATACTCATTGGAAGGACTGATGCTGAAGCTGAAACTCCAATACTTTGGCCCCCTGATGTGGACAGCCGACTCACTGGAAAAGGCCCTGATGCTGGGGAAGATTGAAGGCAGGAGGAGAAGGGGATGACAGAGGATGAAATGGTTGGATGGTCACTGACTCAAAGGACATGAATTTGAACAAGCTCTNCCCCTGATGTGAACAGCCGACTCACTGGAAAAGGCCCTGATGCTGGGGAAGATTGAAGGCAGGAGGAGAAGGGGATGACAGAGGATGAAATGGTTGGATGGTCACTGACTCAAAGGACATGAATTTGAACAAGCTCTGGGAGTTGGTGAGGGACATGGAGGCCTGGCGTGCTGCAGTCCTTGGGGTCGCAAAGAGTAGGACACGACTGAGTAACTGAACCGAACTGAACTTTATTTAAAGACTGAGGGAACCATGTGGGCTATGCTGTGCCAAACTGATCAGTCGTGTCTGACTCTTTGTGACCCTAGGGGCTGTACCTGCCAGGCTCCTCTGTCCATGGGATTCTCCAGGCAAGAACACTGCAGCGTGCTTCCATTTCCTTCTCCAGGGTATCTTCCTGACCCAGGGATCAAACCTGTATCTCCTACATCTCCTGCACTGGCAGGCGGATTCTTTCCCACTGAGTCACCTGGGAAGTTCCTGAGGGAAGTGAGATACCTAAAAGTTAAGTTACTTTATTCAGGTTGCACTGCTATATATGGTAGAACCAAGATTCATACCTAGACAGGCTAAGTCTAGAGCTTCTCGATAATGATGTTATGGTATGTCTCAGCCTTAGGTTAATGTTTATCAGCAAAACTTCAATCACTTTCAGACCAGAGTCTTTTGATGTTTCGTCACTGAATACCGAAATGTCTAAAAAATTGCAGTTGGGAACTTAAAGCTGGAATTTGATCTTATTTCTACTTAATTTTTCAGCCACAGTTTCCCTTTATTCTCTTCCACACAAGGTAAGTATTCCAAATGATAAATATTTGATTATTTACTGGTTTTAAGATTATAAAATTTAGGTGTAAGTATATAGTGGGTGTAGGAAAAGTAAAAGTTCAGACTAGAAGGACAGAAACTGCACTTGTCCTCTCAACTGAAACGACTAGTCCACCAGAAAGGTATATATGAAGTGATGATTTTTCAAACCTTAGACATTAGGCGACGAGTAACAGCGGCAGACGACGCTAATGGGGTGCGTGCTGCGGCTGCGGCAGCCTGCTGCCTAGAGAAAGTAGCCGAGTTGAGTCAGTGCAGGGGATCAGCCCAGGCGGAGTCTGAAGAACTTGGTGAGTTGAGGAGACAAAGCTGGGTAAGTCTGAAGGTGCTGAGGGTGCTCAGGATAGAGTGTCTACTCAGCTACAGGGCAGTTCCAGCAGTCCTAATGTAAGTGTAACTGCGAGCCTCATGAAGACACGGGAGAAGGAGGAGAATTTTTAAAAATTGAAGTAATAGCCAAAAAGCTTTCCAAATGTAATGAAAATGGTATACACACATATCCAAGAAGTTTAACAAGCCCCAAGCAATTCAAACATGGAGAGTACTACACAGAGACATGTCAAAATCAAATCGCCCAAAACCAGGGAAAAAGAAAAATTCTTGAAAGGCAGAGAAAAGAGACATACTATGCCCAGAGAAATACAGATGAGAACGAAAATAGATTACTCACTGACAGCAATGTCAGAAGACAGAGGAACAGTCTCTCTAGAGTGATGAAAGAAGAAACCATTTAAATCTCTTAAAAACAAAAGGCTGTTTAAAACAAAACAATAATAAAATGGTTTGAGGGAGTTATAATGAATGCATAATAAAACATCTTTTAATAATAGCGCAAAATCGGGATGCAACAAGTGGAAATTTATGGTTACAAGATTCTTACACTATTAACGAGGATTGTTACAAGTTTAAATTGCATTATCGGACATAAATCAACCACCCCAACAAATCACAGCTGCACATTATTGTTAATAAGTCAAAAAGGAGATACTATGGAATCACCAAAAGCACAAAATTGACCCAAAAAAAGGCAGGAAGAGAGAAAAGAAAACAAGGAACAGATAAGACAAATACAAAACAAAGTAAGGGAGCAGATTTAAACACAGTCACAGCTACTTAAAATACACGTGGTCTAAAGGCGTCAATTAAATGCAGCAGTTGTCAAAACAGAGCAAAAAAAGCAAGTTCTCACTATACACTGCCTTCAACAAACTCCGCCTTAAATATAAAACATAAGTAGGTTAAAAGTAAATGGATGAGAACGATACGGTGCTGATTCTATCAAAAGAAAGCTGGCATGGCTACACTGGGTTTCCCAGGTGGCTCAGTGGTAAAGATCCGCCTGCCAACGCAGCAGACCTGGGTTCCTTCCCTGCTCCCAGAAGATCCCCTGGAGGAGGGCATGGCAACCCACTCCAGTATGCTTGCCTGGAGAATCCCACGGACAGAGGAGCCTGGAGGGCTGCAGTCCCTGGGGTCGCACAGAGTCAGAAAGGACTCAGTGACTGCGCACACTCACGCGTGCACACACGCACACACATGCTACAGTAATAGCAAACAAAGAAAATTATGAGTTTTTTTAATCATTTCATATTTGATGAAAACTATATAAATTCACATATCCAAGTTCAACACACATACCCGTAAGTTCAACAGCCCCAAACAAAAGAAAGGTGAGGGGCTTTCCTGGCATTACAGTGGATAAGAATCTGCTTGCCAGAGGAGGGGACGCAGGTTCAATCCCTGGTCAGGGAAGATCCCGCGTGCCGCAGGGCAACCAAAGCTATGCCTCACAGCCACTGTGCTCACACTCCAGCACCTCACTCTCTAGGACCCTCAGGCCACAACACCTGAGCCTGCGTGCTGCAGCCACAGGAGCCGGGGGCCTGGAACCCGAGCTCCGCAGCAAGAGAGAGCACCGCCGTGAAAAGCCCTCGATGGCGACCAAGAGGAGGCCCCTCCCGCCAGCAGCTAGAGAAAGCGTGCTTGCAGGAAGGAAGACCCGAGACAACCACAGATAAAATGAATGAATGAATGAATTTTAGGAAAGGGAGCATGAGAAAGCGACACAAAGGCTCAGTAAAATCAAACTGCCCGTGACCAGTGGCAAAGAGGAATTCTTCGTTTCACAGCAAACTCAGCAAACACACTCCCTGTCCGAATACACTCAGAAGCAGAAATGTGAAGGCAGAGAGGCCTGAATGTGAAGGCACCAACGGGTCAGGGCGGGAACACACGCAAGGAAGACCTCCAGCAGCACAGGAAGGCCAGTGTCCAGAGCCTCTGCCCTGAGTCTGGGGAGGAGCCGTGCAATTCCTCCCAAGGAAGCGGCAGGGGCAACTTGAAAGGGAAAAGACCTTCCTGGCAGCAGATTCAAACAGATTCGTAGGACAGAGTGGGGAAACAGAATAACCGGTAGGTATTCGCAGTAGCTGGGAGCAAGGGAAAGCGTAAAGGCAGGTAGGGACGGCAACAAGGCAGGTGAGTGGTAGAAAGATCAGGCCAAAAAAATAAACTATTATAATAATCCAGAAACGATGGTCTCCATACCTACTCAGCTTTCATCTAACTTCTCAAGGGCACAGGGAACATCAAGAGGGCGAGGAACGTCCTTCGTCTTTCTCTCGCCAGCACTGAGCTCACCACGTGGATTTTTAGAACAGATAAATTAATGGATCTGATCAAGCCTTGTATTTTTATTTACGTGTCTAAGTCAGAGACTCTAATATTTATCATTCTAGAGACGTCTCATTTGTAAGTTTTGAGGACAAATAATATGCTCCATCTAATGCCAGTCATGTCTTAAACAGCACTCAAATTATATATATAATCAAAGATACTGCATATTTAACTACAATAAAATCACAGATTATACTGGCCTGGCTCAAGAACAAAGCCATGTCTTATTTATTTATTTATTTTTTACTGGACCAAGCCTTAGTTGCAGCTTGTGGGGTCTAGTTTCCTGACCAGGGATCAAACCCAAATCCCCTTACACTGGGAGCTCAGAATCTCACCTACTGGCCCACCAGAGAAGTCCCTGGTACATGTCTTTTGAAAATGGTGTCATAATTAGATTGTTTCCCTGAGAAATATCACAGCCCCTAGTACCCAGGAAAACACATATACTTTATTTAGGGCAAAGATGGAGAGCGAGAACAAAAAAGAAATTTTTTTAGTAATTGTAATTTCAGGTTAAAATTTTACCACTGGCAACATTCCCATTTTTCTTTGAATTTCATTTCATCTCTACTAAACAGAATATTATTTTAGAAAATGGAAACTCAACAGAAATTAAAAGAAGTTGAGATGTTNAAGAAATTTTTTTAGTAATTGTAATTTCAGGTTAAAATTTTACCACTGGCAACATTCCCATTTTTCTTTGAATTTCATTTCATCTCTACTAAACAGAATATTATTTTAGAAAATGGAAACTCAACAGAAATTAAAAGAAGTTGAGATGTTCATGATGTGTTACAATTTGACATTTGAATTTCTCCCCAATATAAAAATGTTTCCTGTTTTAATCTCAAGCATTTTTCAATCATGTTACTATTTTTTAACCCAATCATCTAAAAGTGTGCAAAAATTATACTTTTAAGCAGAAATGAATACATCCTTAAACCTAATGGAGGGGAAAAAAAAGAAAGAAAGCATAGTGGAAAAGATTTGCTAAGGATTAGAAATTGCATGGGCGAACCAGGTATGAAGAACCTGCCTGCCACTGCAGGAGACATAAGACTCAGGTTCAGTCCCTGGGTGGGGAAGATCTCCTGGAGGAGGGCATGGCTACCCACTACAGGATTCTTTCCTGGAGAATCCCCATGGACAGAGGAGTTTGCAGCAGAGTCAGACACAACTGAAATGACTTCACACAAGGATATTTTTATGGGCTTCCCTGAGGGCTCAGACGGAGATTATATGACAGAATGGAAAAAGCCAAGGTCTGGAATGATGAAACCTTGTTCTGTGAGTTAATAGCCAGGTGGCCTCAGTTACTCTCAGACACTCAGTTTTCATATCTATAAAATGGGGGTGTGTTAGACACTTTTACGTGACTCCATATACTCTCTTCCCCACCCCTTACTCTGTCACTGCTGGAGAGAACCGCTGGGCTCAGCGCCCACCAGCTTTGAGGAGGTACAAGGGCAGCCACTCAGGACAGACTTGGGTCAGAGTGTCCTTGGCATCTCTGCGGATGGTACCCACAGGACATACTCAAGCAGGTATAAATGGAGTGTGGCAGTGACCAGCCCTGACTGATGGGAGGATGGAAGCTGACGGATAAACCTTCCTCTCTTTTGCTCCCTAAGTAGAAAGATCTTGAACGCATTTCCTGAGCCTTTTCAAAAGGCTGTGTGGAATCACACCCACCCAGATGACCTTACACTGATTCTCCCTCCTTCCTTGTTTCCCTCCCCAATCCTTTCCTCTCAGGGACTATTTATTGGCCACGGGGTTTGCTTGTAAACAAAGGCTTCCCTGGTGGCTCAGACGGTATAGTGTCTGCCTACAATGCAGGAGACCTGGGTTCCATCCCTAGGTTGGGAAGATCAACCGCAGAAGGAAGTGGCANCTTGAGCCTTTTCAAAAGGCTGTGTGGAATCACACCCAGATGACCTTACACTGATTCTCCCTCCTTCCTTGTTTCCCTCCCCAATCCTTTCCTCTCAGGGATTATTTATTGGCCACAGGGTTTGCTTGTAAACAAAGGCTTCCCTGGTGGCTCAGACGGTATAGTGTCTGCCTACAATGCAGGAGACCTGGGTTCCCTCCCTAGGTTGGGAAGATCACCCGCAGAAGGAAGTGGCAGCCCACTCCAGTACTCTTGCCTAGAAAATCCCATGGATAGAGGAGCCTGGTAGGCTACTGTCCATGGGGTCGCAAAGATTCGGACACGACTGAGCGACTTCACTTTTGCTTTTAAAGGACCCCAGGCTAAGGCAGAAGATAGGAAAGAATGCTTCTAACCTCCCGGGGCAGGTAGGATAAAGCAAGATGGTCTATGCACAAAGAGGACAGACAACATTCCACACATTGCTTTAAGTGCTTTGGATACATTGACATGTGTAAGCCTTCCAACAACCCTGTGAGGTGTGTGCTATTTTTCCTGGAGGAGAATGGCATGGAGAGGTTAAGGATCTTATCCAAGATCACACAGCTCTCAAGTGGTTAGAGCATTGCAACAGACACTGGATGCGTGCTCAGTCGAGTCTGACTCTTTGTGACTCTATGGACTGTAGCCCTTCAGGCTCCTCTGTCCATGGAATGTTCCAGGTAAGAATACTGGAGTGAGTTGCCATTTCCTTCTGCTGTGAATCTTCCCAGCCCAGGGCTTGAACCCTAGTTTCTCAGTCTCGGTGTTGGCAGGCAGTTCTTTACCCAAGTTCCCACCTGGGAAGACCAGGGGCCAGACACAAGTGGTTTAACATTTTCAGACTTAACATGGGCTTTGAAGGTCAAAAAATCAGGAGGAGCCTGAAGGAATATAGAGCTCTTGGGAACATAAGTCTGCTTCTACCATAAACTGGTGTTGGAGTCCACTTTGATCGCTAAGAGATGAGACAGACTCATCTCTCTCATCTGTCTGTACAGCCAGACTCTGTTCTGTACACGTAGGCAGACAGCAGCTCACCATCCCTACTGGCAAATAAAAAAGAGTAGGAAGACTAAATTGATTTAGATGCTGACTTTCCTGATTAAATTCCACTTATCCTATTGACTTTAAACATAGCCTTTCGCTTTCCATGTAGATTTTTCCCATTATCTATTCCCCCAGGCAACTCCCAGGAGCAGATGTCTATCTAGTGCCTATATACTAGAGCTGGAGGTCCAAAATCCCCTTATCAAAAGGGACTGCAACCTTTCCCCCCACCCCCACCAGTTTAAAGGCTGTTGATATCTAGGTACAAGAAATAAAGATAGAGCCGGGCAAGTAAACCCACAGCCCCCGGATCCTGGCTGTGGAAGCCAGATACTGCTCTCCTGACGTAAAATCAAGATAAGAAAAGCTTCCAGGGTTAGCGGCAGCCACATCTCCAATTCCCTCCAGAACCCCGCCCAGTGGTCGCTCAGTATCCAGTGTCCAAACCGGGGAAGTGGAAACACAGTTCTTGCTGTTGTTCCGTCGCTAAATGGTGTCCAACTCTTTGCCACCCCACGGGTGCGTGCAGCACGCCAGGCGCCTCTGTCCTTGACTATCTCCCAGAGTTTGCTCAAACTCATGTTTCACACCCAGGAAGTGAAAACACAGTAGCTGTTCCTGAATCAGCCTTTAGCATCAGTCGCCTTTCAATCTCAAAACCTAAACATCCAACTGTCGTTTTAGAATTTCCAGCCTCGGTGAGACTGAGCTCTCTGGGGGCTTCTGAGCGGGCACTCGGGTGTAGCCAGAGCAGCAGACCCTGGGCCCTGCAGAAGGCTTGTTTTGNATCCACCTGTCGTTTTAGAATTTCCAGCCTCGGTGAGACTGAGCTCTCTGGGGGCTTCTGAGCGGGCACTCGGGTGTAGCCAGAGCAGCAGACCCTGGGCCCTGCAGAAGGCTTGTTTTGGTTCTTCTTCTTCTTCTTTCTCACATGTGAAAAAGGAAAGATGTGGCATTTCCTCTTACAAGAACAAATCAGAAACACGAAAATTCGATTTCAACATAGGCCTTTAAAGTTATCACCCAAGACCGTAAAAATTTAACAGTGGATAAAGAAAAACAGACTCATAGAAGACCTGGAGTCAGCATGAGTTTGTGGGATTTCTCAGGTTAAAAGGCTGCTTTTGATTTGCAAAGGGAGAAATCCTATAAAATACTTGGCATCCAGAGACAAGGAAATAGCAAGGGTTTCCTCACTATAAATAAGACTGTTTTTATTTTTCCAAAGGCTGGCTGTCCTAATATATCCTGGGGAAGTCACAGGCCGTTGGGTCCCTGCTGAGCCAGCAGCCCTGACTTCAGGAGATGGAACGTCACAGACACTGAGAGGTTGGTAAGAAACCTGCAAATCTAAAGAAAGTAAATTAAAAAGAAAATTAAATTTCTTAGGACTGTGTTTTCTTCTTTAAAACTGTCAATTTTATGACGAGGGGAAAAAAATCTTCTAAATATTATAATGGAAGAAGAACCAAGGAGGCAGATGAATCCACCTGGTGAAGAACTGCTGGCTTGTTAACAGGAAAAGCAGTTTTCCAAATGCAGGCCAGTGGATCTGGTCATGACCTCCACGTTACTTTTAAGCTCGTCTTCATAGAAAAGTGATCACAATTTCAACCTGAATGTTTTTTGCAGCTGCTATTGCTTGCTGTTTCCTGAAATCTGGAATTTTACTTTTGGGGAAGAGATAATTTCTGAAGGATTTTTTTCATAAGTTTTTAGTATGTTCCCCTTGGAAATGTCTTTTTTGAGCCTGTAAAATATGACCAGATGACTCAGAAGTGACACTTACAAGAGTATGTGTGTTCCTGGCAAAAATACACACTTAAAATTTGAGAGACATTTACAGAGTCTACGTTTGCAACAAATATATTTTAAAACCTGCCATGACTACCGGTAAAAATCTGAGAAAAGCTTTGCTCTTTATTTACAAACTCCACTTTTGGAAAAAGTAAAATGAAATAAATCACCCAAATCAAACAATAATTCCTCTACAATTTGCCTGATACTCTATGAATAGCTAAAACAAGAAAACATCTTAAATGAAATTCTTTTAGTGGACCGATCTAATTATTTTCACCACCCCGTTACTATTTTAATTCATGGTGAAAATCAACTCACAGCACAAAAAGGTTAATCACCCACTAGGTCTGAACTGTTCGAATATCGTTAACTGTCATTCCTCTTAGTAAAACAATTATTTTGAAAATGCTCTAAACTTTATTTAATTGAAGGCAACGAAATTTGCATTCAGTGACCCTCAGGTATTGCTCTAAAACTAAAGCAGGGAAAATGCAACTAGATGATGGCTCTTCCATAAAATAATCCTCATTGATAACCAAAGACTTTGTCCTGGCCCCAATTTAAGAAGTTACTTTGTAAAATTAGTAAATACATTTTAAAGTAATGAATTATGTTTTATACCCCTCAAAAAAAAAAAAAGAAAAATAGTCTTTGAAAATGTAACACCTTCAAAAGCCATGTTACTTTTGCCAAGAAAAATAGGTAATTATGAGCATTCTTGAGAAATATGTATGATATCTACTTCAGTCAAAGTCACTTAAACCTAGGCAAGCTTTGCCTTTGCCTATAAAAACCAAGCTGGTGCTGAGTACTGGGAATGGTGACCGAGAAGCAGTTCAACACAAATATTGAGTTACCCAGGAATCCTAATTCCTGACCCTTCTTTATAAATGTCATGCATGTGACTTAAAAATTAAGAAAAGATTGTTCTACCTAAACTCTACCTTTAAAGACTCATAAAAATAAAAGAGTAGTTAAAAGAACTGGTATCAAAAATGTTCAGATTCAAATTCTGCCTNCCATGACTACCGGTAAAAATCTGAGAAAAGCTTTGCTCTTTATTTACAAACTCCACTTTTGGAAAAAGTAAAATGAAATAAATCACCCAAATCAAACAATAATTCCTCTACAATTTGCCTGATACTCTATGAATAGCTAAAACAAGAAAACATCTTAAATGAAATTCTTTTAGTGGACCGATCTAATTATTTTCACCACCCCGTTACTATTTTAATTCATGGTGAAAATCAACTCACAGCACAAAAAGGTTAATCACCCACTAGGTCTGAACTGTTCGAATATCGTTAACTGTCATTCCTCTTAGTAAAACAATTATTTTGAAAATGCTCTAAACTTTATTTAATTGAAGGCAACGAAATTTGCATTCAGTGACCCTCAGGTATTGCTCTAAAACTAAAGCAGGGAAAATGCAACTAGATGATGGCTCTTCCATAAAATAATCCTCATTGATAACCAAAGACTTTGTCCTGGCCCCAATTTAAGAAGTTACTTTGTAAAATTAGTAAATACATTTTAAAGTAATGAATTATGTTTTATACCCCTCAAAAAAAAAAAAAGAAAAATAGTCTTTGAAAATGTAACACCTTCAAAAGCCATGTTACTTTTGCCAAGAAAAATAGGTAATTATGAGCATTCTTGAGAAATATGTATGATATCTACTTCAGTCAAAGTCACTTAAACCTAGGCAAGCTTTGCCTTTGCCTATAAAAACCAAGCTGGTGCTGAGTACTGGGAATGGTGACCGAGAAGCAGTTCAACACAAATATTGAGTTACCCAGGAATCCTAATTCCTGACCCTTCTTTATAAATGTCATGCATGTGACTTAAAAATTAAGAAAAGATTGTTCTACCTAAACTCTACCTTTAAAGACTCATAAAAATAAAAGAGTAGTTAAAAGAACTGGTATCAAAAATGTTCAGATTCAAATTCTGCCTCCATTTAGGAGCATAATTAATTATTAGCTTAGGAAAGTCCATACCTAGATTTTAGAAGCTGGTGTCTTGTGCCTTTTGTTGGAAGGCAATTAAACCTCACATTCAACCTCTGCCTTGTAAAAGAAAATTATGCTGAAGCAGTTAATGTGTGGATTTGTTTGAACAAACGGCATAGCATTCCCCACCACCTCTTGGAACAAACTTAATAGGTGTCTTATGCATGTATCAGGCACGTAGGTATTGATGCTTTAATACCAATCACGGTGATAAGCTGCACTTAATTAAACACCAGGTGTTAAAGTTACTTTGTTAACATGCGTGATGGGTGCATTCTGCTGTGACTCACTGCCTTTCACTTATATATGAACTTAGCGCCATCAACATATTTATGAACAGAACCCATGATGGGAAAAGAAGGAAATAAAGAGGCTTTTATTTCTTTGTTTTAATATAACGTTTGATCTAGATAGAAGAAAGAATAAAAGGCTACGTTGAGAGGAAATCAAAACTATTTTTTAAAAAATAGAAAGTGTTTAATAAAAAGTAATATCTAGACTGCTTTCACTGAAACAAGCTTGATGGAAATTTTAACTCAAATTTTGTCTAATGTGAATTCTTTTTAACTTACACACATATATATATTTTCTAGTTGTAGTAGTTAATTTTTTTTTATTTTATTTTTTGATTAGTCCACATGACACGTGGGATCTTTGTTCCCCAACCAGGGATTGAACCTGAGCCCCCTGCATCGGAAGCCCAGAGTCATAATCACTGGACATCAAGGAACATCCCCTTAACTAACATTTTTTTTTTAATTTTTTATCTTTATCTTAGACAGTCTAACATCAAATACCTCTCAATAGGTGCAATGAATTAAAATGTCATCTGCAGTCATCTGCACAACTTCTGAAGAAATATTAACAAAATGAGAACATTATATTTTAAATGTTAATAAAAATCAGCCAATAAACAGAGTAATGTAAAATAAAAAATAAAAGGATTTTTTATTTTAATTTCAATCTGTAGTTTTCTTGGATATAAGACAATCTTAGTCTTACTTTCAGGTAGTCTTCAAAAAATTAATTATTTAGGGCTTTTTAAAACAATCTATGGTTAGAAAACGATCATAAAGGCAATAGTTTTTAGACTGTAAGAATTCTTACCATCTCTATGAAAAAAGCAAGACCAGTCCCATTTCTTACAATGCCAAGGTTTGCCAGTAATAGAGATTGCCAGGTAAAATTAATAATGTCATTGTATTATTTTCTAATTAAAATGGACACGAGTAAGTAAAATTTAAAAAAAGAGAGAGGGAGGGCAAAAGCTGATGCTACTAATTGATTCTGGCCTCTACTAATTTTTAAATGTCTCAGGTTAATCAACTAACACACATTTATTGGGTAGGCCAAAACGTTCATTCGGGTTTTTCCATTAACATCTTATGGCAACATCCATAGTTTCTGACAAAAACAAATCTTTTATTCCTTTCTCTATTATTTAACAAATTAAAGTACCAGACCTGGCACATGTGAAGACTTTAATCAACGAAGTTCCTGAAAATCACAGGAAATATTTATTTTTAAAAGCTGTTTATCAATTTAATTTTTTAACAACTGATGATGCCTTTCTTTTAAAATATATAATCTATTTTTTGAAAATAATGCAAAGAAGAAATTCAACATGTAAGACTGTTAATGTCAATTATGTGATTTCAAATAAATTGCTATTTTTTAAGTTGCATAAAGGACTAGTGTCCCCTGCTAGTTGCTGTGAAATGTTTAAATAAACACTGTCTATGTGATGTGTCTTTTTCTTTTACCGTTTTAACACTGTTTGAAGTTAATTAGTCCATATGACTAATTACAAACACACACACAGACACTGTTGTTCTTAAGCTTGTTCTCACACGTAAAAAGAACTGAGCTCTTGGCCTTGTGCAGTGCACAACCGACCCGAGTGTACATGGCCAACCTGTTAATTCTAGGCATAATCATTTTTATGATTATTATTTCAAGCAAAATTGTGATTCTATAACTAAGTCCCTTTTGGTCAAGGCCATACTTTAGATACATTACCTATACTGTGAAATGCCACAAAAGAGAACACAGGGCTCATAGCAACGGAGGCAGAATAAATGCCTCAGTGAGATTCCAAGAGCATTAGTCATTTGACAGCTTGTGCCTGTTCCCGACAAAGCAAGGGCAAGCTCAGTACCTCCTGATACACTGAAGGACAGGAGCAGACAAAAGGCTGATACCAGGGCCTGATATTTAAGAACAAATAACAACTCTGAAAATGTGCTGTAGCTCTGAAATGCTCAAGAAAATATGAGAGTAATTTTCCAAGCCTATTTCTTGATATTTCTCTTTTAAAAGAAACAGGATCTCTGGAGCTTTTGATCAAAGAAGGGTGGAATCATTCTTTTTAATTCACTCTGATTTCACCTCCAAAGGGACGCCCAGCTTCCCTTTATCCCTGGTTGACTCACATCAAGCCAGAAGAAGGCAAAAAAAGGTCAAGTGAATTTGAAAGAGCTCTTTTCAAAATTGACATATACTTCTGTACTCAACTATACTGTTAAAAAAAAAAAAAAAAAAGCAAAAACGGAAAGCGATGGTCCTTATCAGCCATGGGATAAGTCAGAAGAATTTTTAGAAAAAAAAAAAAAGTAAGTTTAAATAGTGTAACATGGAACATTCGCAACTCCTCCTGTCATGTGGAATAACCATTAAGTCAAGCATCAGATATGCATACTTCAAAGCCCCTCCCCCTGTGTATCTGCATTTCCTCCTATCTCCAGGGCGTGGTTGGAGAAGGCAAGGCACCCCACTCCGGTATTCTTGCCTGGAAAACCCCATGGACGGAGGAGCCTGGTGGGCTGCAGTCCATGGGGTCGCTAAGAGTCGGACACGACTGAGCGACTTAGCAGCAGCAGCCAGGGTGTGGTGGCTCAGAGGGTAAAGAATCTGCCTGCAATGGGGGAGACCTGGGTTTGATCCCATTGACAGAGGAGCCTGGTGGGCTACATAGTCCATGGTGTCGCCAAGAGTCGCACACAACTGAGTGACTCACACACACACACACACACACACACACACGGGTGAACACGGATTGCTTTTTAAAATAACAATAATGATGAAAGTTGCCCTTATTAAAAAAAAGAATGATGAATTATATATTATGTTTGGAGATAAAACCTCTGAATCAGCATTCGTTTCAGGGCCAGAGCTGAGAGATGCTGCTTGGCGCAGCAGGACTGCATGAGAAGGAGGGGGCAGAGGATCGCGGTCCCCGCGGTGCTAATTGATAAGTGCAAACGGCCGGCGGAATAAAAGAATGGGAAGGGCTGGGAGGCGAGGGCAGCCAGGGCAGTTAGCACCGCGGAGCCGGGGAGCCTGTCCAACTAATCGTCGCGTTTGTTTTCACAGCTTTGCTGGGAACGTTTGCCGGGCTGGCCCAGCGGAGCCTGAGAGCGAGCGGCGAGCCAAGATACCAGCCGCACGTTGTCTCACCTGCGCTGCCAGATACGCAGGCAGAAAAACACACAGCACTTTGTCAAAACAGCCGCGGCCGCTGCGCGCTCGCTTCCCCGCCCCGCCTCCCGCAGCCCCGGTCCAGGCTGCCAAGGTACACGGGCCGGCTTCTGTCTCCGAGTCCGAGAGATGCTCCGCGGCTTCAGGGGACCGGGGCGCTCCCCGGGGGAAGCTGGCTCCACCTGGACAGGCTCGTGCCAGACCCAGGAAACCAGGTTCCCACCGCCCTCTGCCTGAGTCAGCACCCGGCCGCGAAGCGACTCAGACACGAGGAGACCGGAGAAGGATCTCGGAGGGACTCCCAGCTCCCACGGGCGAGCTGGGCTTTTGCATTCCCCTCCTCCTGCTGGAGTCACATGATTACAAAAAGGAAAAAAAATTGAACAGACACACACACACAGCCGCACAGAAACCTCAAGGCAGAATCGGTCTGCCTTTGTCCTCCCTTTGTTACCCTGCACGGCAGACCTCAGAATTGCCTTTGTTGGGTTTCCAATTCATCGCCAGCAGAAGCCTCTATGATAAGAACTTTCTGATTAAGCTCTGAACCTTTGGCACATATCAGCTCTGCCTAATTATGAAAGATCTAATGATACGTTCTTGTGTTTCTCTGACAACCACATGTTCCGCATCTGGGAGGCATCTGGGAGAAATACTGACAGGACATCTCGCGGCGCAGAGCGAGGTGGGGGACGGAGAGTTGCGGGGGGTGGGGCGCGAATCTTCCTTAAACGGTCCACACGTGATGGAGGCTTAAGTCTTCATCAGACACACACCTAGCCGAGGAGCGAATAGCTTACACACCCAAGCCGGGTGTTTAAATTTTGTGTCGGGGGGTGGGGGTGGGGAATCCGCCGCTGCTTGGCAATTAAAAGAAGCGGAATGAGGTTCTCTTTTAATTAACATTCTTCAAGTGGGGGTGGAGGGGGGAATGTTCAGATGTTGCCGCTGTAAGATTTCCTGCCTCATCTTCTGTCTTCTTTAGATTATATATTTCTAAAAATACCTTAGGTGACAGTTTAACAGGCNGGAATGAGGTTCTCTTTTAATTAACATTCTTCAAGTGGGGGTGGGGGGGGAATGTTCAGATGTTGCCGCTGTAAGATTTCCTGCCTCATCTTCTGTCTTCTTTAGATTATATATTTCTAAAAATACCTTAGGTGACAGTTTAACAGGCAGGAGAAAGCAGATTGTCGCTCTATACATATGGAAATAAGCTCTGGATACCTGGAACAATGGTGGCAAAATCTGTATCAAAGGAGATGGGCCCTGCCTAGGCTTCCCTTTGTGTGACGTGCCTGAAGCTCCCCCCACCCATCTCCAGCCGGAGGTGCCACTGGGAATAAACGGTGCTTGGTCCCCTCCGCTCTCCCCCCCCCAGGCTGCCTGAAAATTACCCAAAGGGGCCTTCTCCAGAAAGAGATTTGCCGTGTGCACTTGACCCTTGATCAAACCACAGGCATTTGCCTCCCTGAAACAGAAGCGAGGGACACCAAAGATCTGTCTCTGTGCCGGGGACTCCATCTTCAGCCTCCTGGGAAAACAGTCATGCAATTCCATCCCTCCACGTGCTTCAAAATACACGTTGTAGAAAGCATTGGTGGGGTCTCACACAGAATTCAGAGGCTGTCCGCCAAGACGTTCCCATCACATCCTCTGGTCTGAGACACTGGCCAGTTGGCTCAGTGACAGCAAGTAAATGGGTGAAGAGTTGGTTCTCCTCCCCGCCATGGACCCGAACCTCACTGTCACCTGCATTCCAAGAGATATGAAATACAAGTAATATCCGAACCTTTAAAAAAAAAAGATGCAGAAGCAGAGGGCTTTATCCAGCCCCATTTTCCAGATGGGAAGGCCATTACGGCGGCTTTCTCGGGCTCCCCGTGCACCTCACAGCGGCACCTCTTCGTCTCTTGGAATCAGACACCTGGAAGTCGCAACTGGGGGACTCTGCTGGTGCGTACTGTCTGGCTTTTCACTAAATTAGCTCGTCGAGATCTGATATCATAAAATTGACTTTCTAAAATTATTTTTCCTAGATTGAACATATAGCTGGATTCTTTTGGTGTGTTATCACCATCAGGTCTAAAGTTTCCATGAAAAAAAAATTAAATTTCTCATTTTTTCCCTTAGGTATGTGAACTGTTTCCAGCATAGAGCAACCTCTAAATCCCTGAAGCCCTCCAAAGGCTGAGTTTCACCAGAAATCCAAAGAGATTTTCCTTTTGCCTTAGATCCCACAGATTCCTGGGGTCTGGGGTCTGCTGGGCCCCGAAGGGCACGTAGGTACCCCCAGGCAGCAGAGCAGAAATCGCTTTCACTGATTAAGGAGAAGTGATCCCCAGTCTTGGAAACAGTTTTGAAAGCTTCAGCTAATCGTCAGGAATGGCCTCAGATATGCAGCTAATCTCATCATTCAAATTTCCTGGTTGTTCTGTTTTTCCTGCTTGATAAGACTCTATCAGTCTGTAATGGAACTTCATGGTGATCTGGAATCGGGCATTGCAACAAAACATATACATACCTTTCATATCTTCCTTTTTGGGAAACCAGTGAGTTTAATTGATAAAGCACTAAAATATGAAGCTGGAGTCCTGAAGTCTAGACTGAGTTTCGGCCACCAAACTAACTCAGTGGCTTAGTTTGGCATTAAATACACACAACTGGAAAAACTCAACTATCCTGGTCTTTCCTAAGCTAAGGATGTCAAGCAAAAGGGAAAACTACAAAGAAGTATTTACAAGTAAACTGGAGAAGACTTTTGAAATATTATATTAAAAATACAATAAAATTAAAATTCTAAATTGATTTTAAATTTATTGATACCTCTAAGAAAGTAATATATGTGGGGGGGACTTTAATTCTTGTATTTGGACTTTTTCCTTACCTTAAATTAATTATTTTAAAAATTTTGAAAATATATCTGTTCTGTAAGCTCTCTCTTTTTTTAGAAAGCAAAACATAGAGAAGTAATAGAAGAGTCATAAATGCTGCGAGCATCTGACTAACAGAGAGATTGAAGTCAGGGCTCTAAGAATGAAAACAAAAAAGTCAAAAGTTAATAACCACTTTGGAAGAGACTTCAGTGTTCTCTTACAAAATTAAACACATTCTTAATATCAAATTCAACACGCGCTCCTTGGTATTGTCCCAAAGGACTTGAAAACTTATGCCCACATAAAGATGTAAACATTAATAGTAGTTTTATTCCTAATTGTGCAAATGTGGAAGCAACCAAGATGGACTTCAACTGGTGAATGGGTACACGAGCTGTGGCCCATCCAGAGGGTGGAATATCACTTAGCAATAACAGTAAATGATCTACCAAGCTGCAAGAAGCGTAGGAGGAATCTTGAACGCAAATTATTGCAGAAAAACTCCATCTGAGAAAGCTGCATACTGTGGGTGTGATTCTAACTGTATGACATTCTTGGGGGATGAGATGGTTGGATGACATCACCAACTCAATGGACATGAGTTTAAGCAACCTCCAGGAGATGGTGAAGGATGGGGAAGCCTGGCATGCTGCAGTCCATGGGGTCACAAAGAGTCGGCCCTGACTTAGCAGCTGAACAGCATAGTGGACGTATGATTCTAACTATATGACTTCCTGGGGGTGGCAAAACTTTGGGGACAGCAAAACGATTAGTATTTCCCTGGGTTCTGGGGTTGAAGTAGAGGATGAAGGGGTGAGATACGGGGGCTTTTCAGGCAGTGGAGTATTCCGGATGAGACTGAAATGATGGTTATATGTTGTTGTGCATTTTTCAACATTCATAACATGTCCAACACACAGATGAACTTTATAGAAACTATGGTCAGCTCCCTGTATCTGCAGGTTCTAACTTCAGCAATCCAACAAACCTCAGACCAAAAATATTTTCTTTAAAAACTCCAAAAAGTTCCAAAGAACAAAATTTGAATTTGCCACACACCTGGGCAAACTAGTTATGTAGTATTTACATTGTATTAAGTATTATAAGTAATCTAGAGATGATTTAAATTATATGATGTGGTACATATATACAATGGAATACTACGCAGCCATTAAAAGGAATGAAATAATGCCATCTGCAGCAGCATGGTTGGACCTAGAGATTGTCATAGTGAGTGAAGTAAGTCAGGGAGAGGAGGAGAAATGACAGTAAGACATTTAAGTGAGACAGTAAGAAATGACATAAGTAAGACAGGGAGACATCATTTCTAAAAAGAAATGATGCAAAAGAAGTTATTAAAAATCAGAAACAGACTCACAGACTTAGAGAACGAATTTATGGTTGCCAAGGGGAAAAGATGGGAGGAGCAGATAGTTAGGGAGTTTGGGACAGATATGTACACATTGCTAAATTTAAAATGGAAAACGAACAAGGACCGGAGAACTCTGCTTAATGTTATGTGGCAGCCTGGATGGGAGGGGAGTTCAGGGAAGAATGGATCCATGTATATATACAGCTGAGTCCCTTCGCTGTGTACCTGAAACTATCACAGCATTGTTAATTGGCTAGTCTCCAATATAAAACAAAAGTTCTTTTAAAAAAGAAAAAGGTATATGAAAGGATGTGATTAGGTTCAGTTCAGTTCAGTCGCTCAGTCGTGTCCAACTCTTTGTGACCCCATGGACTGCAACATGCCAGGCCTCCCTATCCATCACCGACTCCCGGAGTTTACTCAAACTCATGTCCATTGAGTCGGTGATACCATCCAACCATCTCACCCTTTGTCGCCCCCTTCTCCTCTGCCCTCAATCTTTCCCAGCATCAGGGGCTTTTCAAATAACTCAGTTCTTCGCATCAGGTGGCCAAAGTTTTGCATTTCAGCTTCAGCATCAGTCTTTCCAATGAATATTCAGGACTGATCGCCTTTAGGATGGACTGGTTGTATCTCCTTGCAGTCCAAGGGACTCTCAAGAGTCTTCTCCAACACCACAGTTNCTCCCTGTCCATCACCGACTCCCGGAGTTTACTCAAACTCATGTCCATTGAGTCGGTGATACCATCCAACCATCTCATCCTTTGTCGTCCCCTTCTCCTCTGCCCTCAATCTTTCCCAGCATCAGGGGCTTTTCAAATAACTCAGTTCTTCACATCAGGTGGCCAAAGTATTGCATTTCAGCTTCAGCATCAGTCTTTCCAATGAATATTCAGAACTGATCGCCTTTAGGATGGACTGGTTGTATCTCCTTGCAGTCCAAGGGACTCTCAAGAGTCTTCTCCAACACCACAGTTCAAAACCATCAATTCTTCAGCGCATATATGCATATAATACATTGTTTTATATTAGAGATTTGAGCATCCTGAATTTTGTTATCCTCCAGGATCATGGAAGCAATACCCGGCAGATACCAAGAGATGCCTGTATGTATTTTAATTAATAATAATGTATCAATATTGGCTCATCAATTGTAATAAACATACCCCACTGGTACAAGATGTTAATAATGGAGGAAACCGGGTCAGGGAGGAGACTGAGGCGGGTATTCGACAAAGCTCTGTACTTCCTATTCAGTTTTTCTCTGAACTGAAAACTGCTCAAAAATGAAGCCTATCCATATTTTAATAAACAGTCCTCAAGGTATATACTCAATGCAAAATGTTACTTAAAGTGTCTGTGGATGTCAGCCTCCCAGTAGGCCTTTGACAGCTATGGTTCAGATTGGAGATGAGAGTCACCACTAACTCTTCTCCTTCACTAATATATTAATTATTAGCATGGAAGTCTTGCCAATTCAGACTTCCAACTTCTTTCTTTTTAGCACCTGTAAAAAGGGAAAAGGCGTTTCAATACCCACTTTCCTCTACTAATACAGGCCCAGCAGCGCAAGGTGGCTGCTGTTAGCCCTTCTCAATCTCTTCCACTTTGACAGTTTATTACTTTGTAGACACAACCTTACCAAGGATGCTCTTAACCCCATTATCCTACTCAGTGATGGATTATTATCCATTTCTCCAAGATTGACCTAGCATTACCTTTAATCTGCACTGGCCAGTCCACCAGAAAGACATTAATAGCCACCTTACTTCAGTGACTTCCAGTGGCTGTCATGTGGGGCCTGGGGGTCAGTCTCTTTGTGTGAGCCACTCCTTTCCCCCGACTTTACCCCTGAGCTGGAAAGGAAACAGGAAGGGTGCTTGGGACCCCTCCTACTCTCTGTTTTCCATGCTGAAGTTCCAAGTAAAATTTCTTTTGCAAAAAAAAAGAAAAAAAAGACTCTGCTGCCAAGATGCTTTTTTGAAAACCACTCCCATAGACCGTCTTATCTGCCTTATAGAAACTCATAGACTTTCCCTTTATTTTGCTTGAAACTTGCTCACTGTGCTAGTGAGGGCAATCACCTCTTTAAAAATAAGGTATGTCGATGATTGAAACTGCTGCTGGTAGCTACCGCTCCCCCAGACTCGTAAAGCCTGAACTGGAGCAGCTAAGGCAGTGGACATTGACCCAGAAAAAGTCTGGGAGCTGGGACCTGGAGACTCGCAAAAGAGAAGGGTTTCCACGGTATTTAAGACTAGCAAGTGGCAGGGGAAACTGTGACAAGAGGGACGGTGTTGATAGTAATGGATTTTTAGCCGTCTCAGCAGAAGGATCTTGCTGGAAGGAAGGGCAGCCGATCCCCAAGCAGAATCTGCATCAGTTTTCTCACTGATACACCTGAGTGGGCTGTCAGCTGCTCTCACACCATCCAATCTTCCAGCAGCAAAATGATGGCTCAAGCCCACACCCCAGACAACACCGAGAGCTAAGCGCTGGCCCCTGCACACAGAGAAAAGGCTCAGAGGGGCTGCAGCAGAGGGCAGCCATCTGCATGTCGAGGTGAGAGACAGAGAAATCAGTT
Organism: Raphicerus campestris; assembly: GCA_006410735.1. NCBI lineage: Eukaryota > Metazoa > Chordata > Mammalia > Artiodactyla > Bovidae > Raphicerus > Raphicerus campestris. The sequence goes on along the minus strand of SJYW01028678.1, from coordinate 42,151 downwards.
CTGCTGGCACCTCGATCTCAGCTGTTCAGCCTCCATGCTATGGACCATGTGGCCCTCCAAAATTCAGACAAGTGTGCCCTTAGTCCCCAGCGGGATGCTGTTTGGAGGCGGGGCCTTTGGGAGGTGATTAGGTCATGAGGATGCAATCCTCCCAAATGGGATTAGTGCCCTGAGAGGTAGAGACTGGGATTTCCCTAGCAGTCAGAGCTGCATCCTTGGCCGGGACGCCTCCAGGAGCCAGCAATGGGGAAACAAAGGGTGTAAATCAGTGGCTGCCTCCAAGCTCCTCAGTTCAGTTCAGTCGCTCAGTCATGTCCGACTCTTTGCGACCCTGTGAATCACAGCACACCAGGCCTCCCTGTCCATCACCAACTCCAGGAGTTCACTCAAATTCATGTCCATCGAGTCGGTGATGCCATCCAGCCATCTCATCCTCTGTCGTCCCCTTCTCCTCCTNACAGGCCCCGCCTGCCACTCTCTTGGCCACGGAGTGTGCTCGAGGCGGGAGGAGGGGGCGCTGAGCTCCAGGGCAGGACCACCATACTCACAGTCATCATGTTATACTATCTCTTTAAGAATCAGGCTCTGCGACCTCCCTGCGGCCCAGTGCTTACGACTTCACTTTCCAGTGCAGGGGTTGTGGGTTCAATCCCTGGTCAGGGGGCTGAGATCGCACATGCCACGTGGCCACAAAACGAAAGCGTGAAACACAAACAGCGCGGTAACAGCTTCGATGTGGACAGAAAAACAATCATTTTCAACATTTGAAACTAACATTTCATCGTTAATTAACTATACGTCAAAAAAAATCACGCTCAGTCTCATTTACTGTTTATTATTTGCAGACCTTTTTTTTTTTTTTTAAACACATTGGGACTTCTCGGGTGGTCCAGTGCTTAATCCCACTGCCAATGCAGGAGACGTGGGTTCCATCCCTGACGGGAAAGATCCCACTCGCCCGGGAGCAGCTAAGCCCGTGAGCCATAATTACGGAAGCTCGCAGGCCCCGAGCCAGTGTTCCACAAGGAAAGCCACTGTGGTGAGAAGCCAGCAGGTCACAGCCAGAGAGCAGCCCCCACTGACTGTGACTAGAGAAAAGCCCGTGCAAGGACGAGGATGCAGCACAGCCAAAAGTAAACACATGAGTGAGTGAGTGAGTGAGTGAAGCTGCTCAGTCGTGTCCGACTCTTTGTGACTGTAGCCCACCAGGCTCCTCCATCCATGGGATTCTCCAGGCAGGAATACTGGAGTGGGTTGCCATTT
>SJYW01028678.1:25251-40585 GCA_006410735.1 Raphicerus campestris | reverse complement strand
GTGTCCCCAGACCCTCAGACGCTAAATATTCCAGCATTTAAACAGGGGCTGGAAGTAATCTCTGAGACCGCAGAGGCTGTATACATACCAGAGTCCTGCTCGGCGGTATCCAGCTCTTTGCAGCCCCATGGACTGTACCCCACCAGGCTCCTCTGTCCATGGGGCTTTCTAGATAAGAACACTGGAGCAGGTTGCCATTCCCTTCTCCAAGGGATCTTCCCCACCCAGGGAGGCGACCTGGGTCTCCTGCTTTGCAGGCAGATTCTTTACTGTCTGAAATGCCAGGGACACACCAGAGTCTGAGATACCTCATTTCTATCAACCTATGTGAGACCTTGAGAGATTAAAATGTCTAGCAGTGAAACAGTAGAGAACCAAGATGTAATATTTTCTTTAAGTTTTTATTTTGTATTGGGGTATATGGCTCAGACGGTAAAGCATCTACCTGCAATGGGGGACACTCAGGTTCAATCCCTGGGTCAGGAAGATCCTCTGGAGAAGGAAATGGCAACCCACTCCAGTACTCTTGCCTAGAAAATTCCATGGATGGAGGAGCCTGGTGGGCTGTAGTCCATGGGATCCCAAAGAGTCGGACACGACTGAGTGACTTCACTTTATAGCCCATTAACAATGTTATGGCAGTTTCAGGTGAACAGCCTTGGAAGAGCAAAGGGACTCAGCCTTGCATATGTACGCATCCGTTCATTCTTCCCCACAGTCCCTTCCCATACAGGGTTCCACATAACACTGAGCGGAGTTCCCTGTTCTATACAGTAAGTCCTTGTTGTATTTCAAATACAACAATATGTACATGTCCATCCCTAACTGTCCCTTCCACCCCAGTCTCCCTTCCCCCCAGCAACCATAAGTTTGTTCTCTAATCCAAGATGTAATATTTTTGTTCCATAAGTGTGAACCTCACTTCACACCTGAACTATTTCACGGAAGCTGACTACCCTTCGAAAGGCAAGCTTTTATTTTTTTTTTACAGTGTTATCTGCTCATTTCAAAACTAAAGAACATATCAAGAAGATAATTACAATGAGTATCAAGTGATTATAGCAGAAAATATTTTTTGCCAATGGGGAGCTGCTGCTAAGTCGCTTCAGTTGTGTCCGACTCTGTGCGACCCCATAGATGGCAGCCTGCTAGGCTTCCCCATTCCTGGGATCCTCCAGGCAAGAATATTGGAGTGGTTGCCATTTGCTTCTCCAATGCATGAAAGGGAAAAGGGAAAGTGAAGTCGCTCAGTCAGGGTCGGGGCGGGGAGGGTCTTAAAATTTTATTTTGTTTTTTGTGTCAAATGCACATGTGGTTTGACTGCTCCTTGATTCCAGGTGGAAAGTCTACACCCAACAGTGGGGATGCAAGAGAAGGTGCCATCTCTCTGGGGAAATGTTTATCTGCAAGAAAAAAAGTCTTACCGAGATCCTACCTGACTTCCCTGGGGTCTCCTTTGCTGAACTTCCTCTCGGCAGGATGTTCTCATCCATCACGGGCAAGGACTGTGGTCCACGTGCTGGTCCGAGGCTGCCCAGGACCCGCCCAGCATGGGACAGGCCCCGCCTGCCACTCTCATGGCCACGGATTGTGCTGGAGGCGGTAGGAGGGGGCGCTGAGCTCCAGGGCAGGACCGCCATACTCACAGTCATCATGTTATACTATCTCTTTAAGAATCAGGCTCTGCGACCTCCCTGCGGCCCAGTGCTTACGACTTCACTTTCCAATGCAGGGGTTGCGGGTTCAATCCCTGGTCAGGGGGCTGAGATCGCACATGCCACGTGGCCACAAAACGAAAGCGTGAAACACAAACAGCGCGGTAACAGCTTCGATGTGGACAGAAAAACAATCATTTTCAACATTTGAAACTAACGTTTCATCATTAATTAACTATACGTCAAAAAAAATCACGCTCAGTCTCATTTACTGTTTATTATTTGCAGACCTTTTTTTTTTTTTTTAAACACATTGGGACTTCTCGGGTGGTCCAGTGCTTAATCCCACTGCCAATGCAGGAGACGTGGGTTCCATCCCTGACGGGAAAGATCCCACTTGCCCGGGAGCAGCTAAGCCCGTGAGCCATAATTACGGAAGCTCGCAGGCCCCGAGCCAGTGTTCCACAAGGAAAGCCACTGTGGTGAGAAGCCAGCAGGTCACAGCCAGAGAGCAGCCCCCACTGACTGTGACTAGAGAAAAGCCCGTGCAAGGACGAGGATGCAGCGCAGCCAAAAGTAAACACATGAGTGAGTGAGTGAGTGAGTGAAGCTGCTCAGTCGTGTCTGACTCTTTGTGACTGTAGCCCACTAGGCTCCTCCATCCATGGGATTCTCCAGGCAGGAATACTGGAGTGGGTTGCCATTTTCTTCTCCAGGGGATCTTCCCGACCCTGGGATCAAACCCAGGTATCCTGCATTGCAGGCAGATGCTTTAACCTCTGAGCCACCAGGGAAGCCCCCAAATACATGAATAAATAAAACTAAGTGACACCGTGGTCCCAACCTGGGTGCAGACCTGGTGCAGGAATACAGGGGCAAAGGCTATCTCCCCACCTGGTCCTGGCACTCAGCCCGTCTGTGGACCCGGGGCCCCCAGGGGACGGGGTGCAGCTCGGACACCTGGAAGACAGCCAAGGCCGCTCTCTGTCCAGCCAAGGTCGGGGCTCCGGAGCTGCAGTTTCATCACAGGCATCTGCATTAGAGTCGGGTGGGGGGCGCCAGAGGGCACCAGTACATCCCCTGTGAAGCACCCCCAGGAAACTCCAGAAACTGGGAGTTGGACTTCAGGAGTGAGAAGTCGCAGGCTCCGGCCACCACCTCCAGGGACACACGTTCACGAAACTGAACCTCTCCTGTCGGTGGGATCGCATTCATATCCACAGACTGGCGAGACCTGCGGTGAACTCACGTCACAGAATAAAGTAATAGATGCTTTTAATATACCTAAGGAATGGGAACCGTACGGTTTAACCTAGGTGACCCCCGGACGGACAGAAAGCCTCCATCTTTCACCTTCGGGAGCAGATGTGCTTTTCCGTTCAGACCCCGGAAAGGCAGGGTGCCCACCAATGGAGAGCGCTACAGTCACAGCCACTAAACGACTGCATCTGTTTGACTCTCAAACAGAAAGAAAGAAAAAAGCTGAATTTTGGGCAAGTTTTTAGAGTTAAGGAAACTACCTTAAGCGCCTTTTTGAAAGGCAGGCAGTTTATTTCATATTTCTTCCTTCTTATCTGGACATCACTTTACCATCAAAAAGATAGATGCTTCAAAAGTAATTTTGTACATGTGTATCAGCTAAGAACAGGTTACTGGATTAACAGTAAATCTGTGAACAGATTTCGACATGCAGAAGTCAGTGGTCTTGGTTCAGCAGCTTGCTAGCGTCTCTCCAACTTCCTTGATTTTTCCTAATAACTCTTGCTTCAGAATCACAAGATGGCTGCTGCACCTCCAGCAATCAAGTCCAAACGCATAATCAGATGAAAAATAAGGGACAAAAGGCTTTCCCTTCTTAGTGCTTCTACTGATTATCAGGGAATGATGGTTCTCCCCAGAGACACACTCCTAAGTGATTGGGCCAGAACTACATCCCAAGGCTATCCCAAACTATGAAGGAAACTAGAAAATCAATTATTGAGATTTCCAGATTCTATATGCCTTCTTTCCTGAAATGTAGGGGAGCCCACTCTGGCACTCTGTGATGACCTAGAGGGACAGGACAAGGGGAAGGGAAGGGGGGCTCAAGAAGAAGGGGATATGTGTAATTACAGCTGATTTGCAGAGAAGGCAATGGCACCCCACTCCAGTACTCTTGCCTGGAAAATCCTATGGACAGAGCAGCCTGGAAGGCTGCAGTCCATGGGGTCTCTGAGGGTCGGACATGACTGAGTCGCTTCACTTTCAGTTTTCACTTTCATGCATTGGAGAAGGAAATGGCAACCCACTCCAGTGTCCTTGCCTGGAGAATCCCAGGGACGGGGGAGCCTGGTGGGCCGCCGTCTATGGGGTCGCACAGAGTCGGGCACGACTGAAGCGACTCAGCAGCAGCTGATTTGAGTTGTTGTATGGCAGAAACTAACACAGCATTGTAAAAATTAAAAAGCACAAAACGAGCTCGCTAATTCCTCTTCCATCCCCCCCTTTTTTAAATCGCACTTGGAAAACACACTTAACAGGTTCATTAGCGAAAGAACAGAATCTTTCTGAGCCATGAGATGACCCAGTTAACTCTGTGTACAGACTGTTGAGGCTTGGCTGCGTTGGCAGTATCAGAGCCCAAGGCCCAGGTTCAGGGTGTGTGTGGTGGTGATCCCTGAAGTCTCTAGGGTGTGCCAGACAGGGTCCTGACATCTGATGGCAGATTCCGGATTCTGGAGGCCTGTCTCGGGGGAGAAGTTCCAACTTCATGACACGCTAACTGGATTGCAACTCTGAGTCTTGGTTTTCAGTCCTATAAATAAGGAACAATAGCCCCCTCCTTTTCCCACTGGAATACTGAGAGTTTCAAATACAATATCCCCAAACGATTATGAAAACCTAAAAACATTACAGCAATGCTAGGTAATGTCAGACTCTCCATGTTAAAATTAGTCCTAAAACAAGAGCAAGAAAGAAGCGTGGGCATGTTTAGCTCACTGCCCCTCCTGGGGGCCTTTCCCAGTCCACTGCAATTTCCTTTACAGTCCAGACCCTCACATCCTCACCTTCATCTTCAATGCACGCGTCACTTCCCAGACACGGCCCAGATACCCTGCTTCCTCCTTGTGCAGCCTCTTCATCCTCTCCTCTCCCCAGCCGGCCGTCTATCCCCAGGAGAATTTACTCTGCAGACGCACTGTTATTTTCGTAAACAAAACCACTGGCTCTGCATGCCTGGAAACAGCCAGTACTCTGGAGGTTGATTTGCACTGCCTCTCACGTCTGAACAAGACAAGTGACACAGCATCAGTATTCAGACTTCCAGCAATCCACTCCTATAGCGTAAGATAACTGCGTTTCCATCAGAATATCATGAATATTAGGTGAGATAAATATACTGTCAAGTGTAATGACACCCTCCTCCCAGCGCCCTCATAAAGAAGTATTGAGAACACGTAATTGCCCTCAAAAGATGTCTATTTTATGATAATCATTACCTAAATATTACACACCAGAGACTTGTACTATTAAAGAGGGTTGAAATTACTCATGAAATATTAGCTGTGTTTTACTTAAGCTCTTTGGACCTAATTCATAAAAATTAATTCATGGTGTATAAGAATAATCTCTAGTCCTTAATAGAATACTTCTGTAATTCATTAAATTCTTTAATCCCATCACCTCTGATCATGTACATTTCAATGCTAGTCCTTCAAAAGGGAAAAAAAGACTAATTTTCAGCAAGCAGAAGAAACATCAGAGTTTCAAATGAAATCTTTGTCTCAAGTGACCATAAAGAAGCTTAAAGAAAATGGAGAACTCCAAGTGGGACAAAAGCCAGCCCAGTGGCTCTGACCACGAATAGGCATCTTTAGGGAGAGGGGAATCCTACTGGCCCCTGACGATGGTGATGGCCACAGAAAGCTCCACACATGCCAAAGTCTGGAGATCAAAATAATGAAAGGTCTACTTTACCATGACATTGTTAGTTGCTCAGCCGTGTCCAACTCTTTGCAACCCCAGAGGACTGGAGCCCTCCAGGCTCCTCTGTCTGTGGGATTTCCTAGACAACAATACTGGAGTGAGTAGTCATTCCCTTCTCCAGGGGACCTTCCCGACTGAGGGACTGAGCCCAGGTCTCCTGCATTCCAGGCACATTCTTTAGCATCTGAGACACCGGGGAGTCCCGTATTAACATTTAAAAAAAAGGTTTTTTTTTAATCAGCTGTATGTGCACAGCACGTACTGAGAAAAGTGAAAAATACAAACTCCAAGCAAAAGTGCCATTATGAGATTTGAGTATTTTAATCTATTCATTTCAGAAGCAGTTCCCTCACCTGCCCTGCTGCTTCTCTCCAGCCCACAAATACAGCTGACCATGGGTTTGGTAATCCCAGCACTTTCACCAATAAAAATGAATATACTTGTCTCCAAGGGTTTCGTTTTGTTTTTTCAATTAATCAACTCATTTGATTTAGCCCTGTGCACATCATCCCAGAAATGAGGAACATTTTAAATATTGATATTCCTGTATATGAGAGATTTAAATGATTATTACTTTAGCTAGCCTTGTGCCTTGTATACAAAGTAATAATATATTCCCTTGAGTAGAGGGCAGAAACCGGGCCATCCCTGGGGGTCCAGTGGTTAAGAATCTGCCTGCCAGTGCAGGGGACGCGAGTTTGATCCCTGGTCCAGGAAGATCCCACAAGCCAGTGGTCAATAGGGAAGTCCACAACTAGGGAAGTCCACGCAGTCAACAGCCATGCTCCGCAGCAAGAGAAGCCGCCACGTTGAGGAGGCTGAGCACCACACCCGGAGAGCAGCCGTCACTCGCTGTGGCTAAAGAAAGCCCGGGTGCAGTAAGGGAGGCCCAGCACAGGCAAAACCAGAGAAAGAATGGACTCTGGGGCTCACTCCAGCAGCTTCCCCCAGACCAGCAGAGATGACCGGTGACTTGTAGGTGGGGCTGGACCTGCTGGCATCATCAGTGAGTGACTGGCATTTTACCAAACGCTATGTAGCGGCCTAGGCCACGTTTCCTTTTTATAGATTCTGTGTCTCTCTGTCAGAATAATAAGTTAGATGATACTTCCAAGACTGAGGGGAGTAGCCAAAAGTTCCCCCGTGTTCTCACTGTGTTCAACTGTTCTTATGGGATAGCAAAACCGTGAGAAATGGATGAAGACTGCTATTAAGCATTATTCGGATAGTGCCAAAGAAGATGTGTATCTCATAGATAATCCAGATTTGGCCATCAGCATCCTCCATGTCATCTCTTTATTTTATTGAGTCAGCCAAAAATTTCGTTCCAGTTTTTCCATACGTTATGGCCAACCCAATACACAGCTTTTTTTCTGGTTAGAAGAGCCATGTGTTCTGGGTGTAAAAAAGAACTAAAGTTTAACAGAAATAAGTTTAAAAGTCTCCCTTAATCTTCACCCTATGCCTCCCTCTCACATTCAAGCTAAGCACTATGACAAGTCTGGGAACATTTTCTCCAAAATTGCTTAACACGTTTACTCTATTTAAAAATCTTAATAAAAGTGGGGTCTTTATTGCTTCATCTTAAATCCTTTTCATGTCAGTATATGGAGCACTATATATTTTTTATCAGTTACTACATAGTATCTTGAAACACAGATTTGTGAAACTCCAGTACTTGGCCACCTGATGCAAAGAGCGGACTCATTGGAAAAGACCCTGATGCTGGGAAAGACTAAGGGCAAGAGGACAAGGGGATGGCAGAGGAAGAGATGGTTGGATGGCATCACCAACTCAATGGACATGAGTTTGGGTGAACTCTAGGAGCTGGTGATGGACAGGGAGGCCTGGCATGCTGCAGTCCATAGGATTGCAAAGTATCAAACACTACTGAATGACTGGACTGAACTGAACTGAATGTTAGTCACTCAGTCGTATCCAGCTGTGTGATTTGGTTGCTTAGTAGGAGGCTCAGAGAAGGCACTGGCACCCCACTCCAGTACTCTTGCCTGGAAAATCCCATGGATGGAGGAGCCTGGTGGGCTGCAGTCTATGGGGTCACTATGAGTCGGACATGACTGAGCAGCTTCACTTTCACTTTTCACTTTCATGCACTGGAGAAGGAAATGGCAACCCGCTCCAGTATTCTTGCCTGGAGAATCCCAGGGACAGAGGAGCCTAGTGGGCTGCCTTCTATGGGGTCGCACAGAGTTGGACACAACTGAAGCGACGTAGCAGCAGCAGCAGTACATTTTTTATGGGATATTCTTATTTCTTATTCTTTGAAATCCCTGGTCATATCATTTGTCCTTTTTCCTTTGTTTCCAGTTCTTTCGTGTTTTGGTTTTATGGTAGCTTCTTGACGTAGCATTTGAATTTTCCATTAAGACAATCTGATCAACGTTTTTACAGCTTCAAGATTTGCCATCTTGTTTAAAATGTCTTCTTCACTCATTCCAGTGGTTTCTGCCGTCTTGGTGTGAACACAGCTGTCCCCTGACACGTGAACCATTGTCTCCTGGACCCGGAGCACAGCATCAGCAAACCGAGTTGATCAGCCTCATATTTTTGTTGTTGTGATTCAGGGCGTTTGAATGTTATTTGTACTGCAAAGGCTTCCAGCTTCTCCCAGGGAGTGCCAGACTGGGCCTCAGCTCGGTGTGAGGCCTCCAGAGCAGATGCTCCACCGTGCACTGAGGTCACACCTGGACTACGGAAAACATCAGCAGACCGAGTGGACAAACGCTTGTTCCCGTGGGAATGCTCTCTCCTCGCCCTGCAACCCTGTCTCATGTACGGTCTTTCCCTCTGCTCCAAAAAGCCCAGTCAACCAAGGTTTTACCAGCAGCAGACCATTTCATCCTTGACGTAGAATTCTTCAGCCTCTGGAACAGTGACGGCCAGCAAGTGAAAAGCGACACTCAGTTGACCTCTGGCTGCTAGGTGTGTGTATGTGTGTCTGAGTGGGTATGTCCACATCTCTGTGTGTTTGCATATTAACCTTTCTCTTGTTTTCAGTGGGATTTTAATTGCAAGAAAACCTTTGCTAAAGGCATCCTATTTCAAAGAACCAAATCATTTGGATGGGAATCGTTATATCACTGGCCACCACATAGGAGAATTTCTCTTGGTTCTTTGGTAATAATCAGAAGCATCATCATAGTCCAGGGTCTTGAAAATCAGCCTCCGTCTGATTGTGTTCATGCCTGGCAGTGGGAGTTGCCTCTTGGTCCTTAACGGCTTTCAGAGAAGCCTTTGGGAAAAAGACGAAAGTTCACGGGTCAAAGCGTCCAGATTTTAAACGGAGTTTAGCTTTTTCTTCCTGCTTCAGCCCAGCGGGGGTGTAGTTCCCATGAGAGGATTGATTTTTTTTTTTTAAAGAATAATCATAGGAACTGGCTCACCTTGTAGAGAATTACTAAAATCTCCCCAGGAAGTGTTAATTTAGTCCAAACCATCCTACCCTGGATGGGTGGATCGCAGTACAGACTTCCCCCAGCCCCATTCTTCCAGGAGAGACACTGCAGTGCTCAGGAAACCAAATAATTTATGATGAGCTCTGACCACATTAAAACACTTTGTAGTTGTTATTTTTAGAGCCCCAAACTTTCAAGAGGAAAGACTTGTTTTTCTTAGGGAAGATTAACAGTGAGATGCAGGGCGGATGATGGCCAAAAAGAGCATGCTAAGGGATTACATCGTCCCTTCTGAGCCCTCAGGAAACCAGGAGACTTTCCTACATTTATTTGGAAAAGAGCACGAAAAGCAAAAAAAAAATAAATAAATAAATAAACTTTTTTGAAGTAATATTAGAAAATTGTTTATTTAAAAGAAGGAAGGTATTGCAAGCTAGTGATGTTATTACCTTGATCCTTCGGATGAAACATTTGTAATCAACAATAAAGAAATATGAATAGGAGAAAGGGTTGTGTACCTAATTAGGTTGAACACATTTAATTTGTAGCTTAAAACTAAAGCTATTAGTGAACTTAATGGAGGTTCTACCTACTGATAAATTACTGTGAATACCAAACACATATTCCATTAGCTGTGGTAACTCGGGGTTAGAATCTTGGATTAATTAGATTCATTTGAGTTTATCTCTTAAGAATATTTATGGAGAATCTGGATATTAATTCTGTATACTTTTTAAATAGCTTACTCTGTAATTAAAGCAAATGTATATTAATCCTCTTAGGCAAAATATTTCTCCAGAAATAGACAATGGTAACAGATTGAAAGGCTTTTGAAGCATNTTGTCCCCGCATCAACACTGCTAGGTTTTTGTGTGTTTCTGTGCTAGAAAATCATATGCTTGCACCCATGTCTGTCAGTGGGGTGTCTTTTTCACTAGTCTGCCTGTTTGGGAGGTGTCATATTTCTTGACAACACCAAACCAGTAAACCTAATTTACAGCAACATACCACATTATAGCACACTGCCAAGAGCTGGAGGTCTAGAATCTTGATAATTTAAGCCGTATACTGACTTCTGACATTTAGATCTTTTCCACTAAAAAAATATAATGATCAAGTATTTTTGTATACAACACGGCTTCTGTCTTTCTGTCAACAGCACCATCTTTACAAACAGTCCCTTGGGCTTCAGACTCTGGGGCTGTTACCTTGGACTCCCTCTTCTGCATGCCCGTATCTCATCAGACAGCAAGTCTCATCACTTCTCCTGAATGCCTTCCACCATCGTGCGTTCTATCCACCTCCAGTGGCATTCTCCTCCTCTGGCGACCCCTCATCTCACAGCTGGATTGTCACAATCCTCTCCTAATGCATTTCTCTCCCCCTCGTCTCTCCCCACTGCAATTCATTCCACTTAAATATTGCCTAACTGGTCTTCAATAAATTTCTTTCATTTTGCTCGCCTTCTTCAAAGCTTTCAGCGCCTCAAATTGGAATCGTCATCCCTCCAAGATCCCCCAGTCTAGCTTTCCAATCATCATCGCTCCTCTCTCTCCAGCGTAGTGAGAGGCCAGAATTCTCATGCACCCGAAACATCCCACCCCAGAGCCTCACTCACATCTTTATTCACAGGCTGCTCCGCACCAGGAAATGCTCCTCGACCTGCTCTCTTTATCAAAATCATACCTGTTCTTCCAGCTCAACTCAAATCCAACCTCCTCCATAAAATCCCCACACATTCCTGTCCATAAGGATTTTCCTCTCTCAGAATTTCTCCAGTTCACTGTCTCTCCAAACATAATCTGCACGTTAAAATGTAGCCGTCCTATCTTTATTACCCATTCACATACACAGATATCCACTTATGGACGCACATACATCCGTATGCATATATAAAAGTATACATTTTCCTTACGTAAGTGCAATACGGAGGAACAAATCTCACTCCATATTGAACCTGTTCCTTTGGCCTTAACCTTTGTTTTCTTTTGAAAAAACATTTGCTTGTTTCTTTGGCTGGGTCGGGTCTTCACCATGGCACACCGGACCGTCGCTGTGTCGTCAGGATCTCTCATCATGGCAGGCAGGCTCTCTGGTTGTGGGACGTAGGCTTAGTTGCTCAGCGGCATGTGGGATCTTCGTTCCCCGACCAGGGATCAAACGCACGTCCCCTGCGTTGCAAGCCTGATTTTTCTACCCACTGAACCCCAGAAAAGTCCCTAACCATTGTATTCTACTGTGTTAGTTGGAATTGAGAATGTTGACTGTAGCCTAGAATATACAGGACCACACAGTTCTCAAGGCTCTGAGATGAAAAGCTGCAGGGCAGAGGATGACATCTGTCCTGCTGAAAGTTTAGAGGAATGTGGTGACCTGATCCACAGGGACAGAGGTAAGAACAGAGGATTCTGACACCTGGAGACAGGCAACAACCAGCCACACCCGTCCCGCTTTCAGTGTGAAAGGAGCTTCAGTTCTGACTTGGGTACGATGGTTCTCTAGGACATTAGTCTGCCAACTTCTGACTTTCCCAACGAAGCCACTGTTCCTTGCCCCAACACCTCATCTCCTGATTTGTGGGCGTGTCCCGCAGTGAGCAGAATGAGCTTGGACTTGGTAAAATAATTGCTGTCATATATAAATACCTTTTTGTGACTTGTTTGCTTTTTGGCCCTGGGCACAGCATGCAAGATCTTAGCTCCCCAAGCAGGTATTGAAGCCATGCTCCCCACAGTGGAAACCCAGAGTTTTTACCATTGGACCACCAGGGAAGTCTGCAACTTGCTTTCTTAATACTCGACCAACACAGGTTGGAGGTCTGTCCCTGACACCTGTGGGCTGATGGATGGCTTTTTCCTTCTTTCCGCCTTTATTTTTCAATTTTTCTACAGTTATGTAGAAACTCTGTAAAGGTAGGAAAAATGCTGTTTTCAGACTATAAAAACAAGCAGACAGAGAAGATTTTCACATAGGGGTTATGATCTCAACTTTCTGTCCAGCAGGGAGAAAAGAGAATTTCAGTCATGATAAAAATGGATAAACAGAGAGCATAAAAGTGTATCAACAGAAAGATTTTTGTAGAGGAACATAGGGTAGCTTAGCCATGTTTTTGCTCAATGCACGTTCAAGCTCAAGGGCTGTGGGGTCCAAGTNTCAGTCATGATAAAAATGGATAAACGGAGAGCATAAAAGTGTATCAACAGAAAGATTTTTGTAGAGGAACATAGGGTAGCTTAGCCATGTTTTTGCTCAATGCACGTTCAAGCTCAAGGGCTGTGGGGTCCAAGTGCAGAAAAGAACCGTCATTTCAGACCCAGCCACCCAGGGGATGGTTTGCAGACGCTGCCAGTTGCAACTCCACACATACTTGCGTTTCTGTCCTGGGTGCTGTCACTGGGAAGAAACCATATCTTTTGAGAGAAGGACATTTGACGACAGGGCTAATCTCCCAACTATAGTCTTATAGATAAGAGTCTATCATTAAGCGACATCTAGAGCTAATTGCATATCTAAAATTAGATAGCTTAGGCTGACAGTGCTTTTGACTCTTTAAAGCATCTTCCTAACTATCAGCCCATGTTACATTCACAGCAGCCCTTGCAATAGGTTAGGTACCTGCATTCTGTAGATATGAAAGCAGACAATAGGTGGTCCCACAACTCACTCACAGACTAGCAAGGAACCGCCGAAACCTCCCGGCTTCTAACCTCATGTCTCTCCCTTGAATCAAGCTAAGGAATGATACTTTCTGTTGACAAGAAGAATTCAGTCCTGGTCCCAGAACAAATGTTAACATTAGAGCCACGTTGTAAATTAGCCGCGTGGTCAGGGCTGGTTGCACAGCAATCTCTGTTTTACGGCCAGGTCATGTGGCACGCTGACTAGTCTGCCTTTCCCATGATGATCCTCAGTAACGATGAACCAGAAAAGGGATTTTATTCAAGTATAATCCATCTGACAAGTGGAAATAAATTTATTCAATTGCCTGTATTCTAAAACTCTCCCAGCAATACCACCATCATATAAATAAAAGAAGCCAAGTTGGAAACAAACCTGTAAGTTCAGGAACGCTCAATGCTTCAGAAAAATGGTGATTTTAATATCTGACCAGATTCTGAGAGTGAGTGGGAGGAGAGGACACATACACACACAAAAGACCATCTGTTACTTATTTAAGCCCTTCTTAGACAAGAATATATTACTTTTCAGGGGGAAAATATTGTTCTTTCCAGAGGAATAGGAATGTGATATAAACAATGAGATGAGATAAAGCTGTTTATATCAAAGGATGAATCAGATTATAACACTGAAAAATAGTACACATTTCCTGTTATTGCTGCTATAAGTAAAACAGTATTTGAAAGACAAATTACCATGTTGCTATTCCTGAAAACCCCAGGCTCTTCTGTAAGTAATGACATCTTGGTAGACATGAGACTAACCAAGTGCAGACATATCTCCATCTACATAATTTAAAGGGGGAAATCAATCATTTCTCACTCAAAATGGAGGTTTTTTTCCCCTTAAAACTTAAGGAATCTAGAAAAGCTTAAATTTAAGGCAAACAGAAACCGCCAACAGCGGAGGAGAGACACAAGCAGCAAATCTGCTCCCAGTGGGACTGGACGCAGAGCCCTCGCTCCGAGATGGTCTCCGGGTCCCAGCAGCAGGGCAGCGCGGGCCCCCGCTCAGCAGGGTCTCAGCAGCACACAAGCTCGAGAAGCCCCCTCAGCCATTGCTTCTGCAAGACTCGCAGCCAAGACTGGTGCGGTCTACCTGTGAGACCTCGCCTGTGACACCTCATCTATGCACCCTCACCTGAGCATCCTCACCTGTGAGACCTCACCTGTGAGACCTCACCTGAGCATCCTCACCTGTACATCCTCACCTGTGAGACCTCACCTGTGCAACTCCACCTATGATACTACTGTCACCTGTGACATCACTCTCACGTATGACACCATCACCTGTGTACCACACCTGTACATCCTCACCTGTGAGACCTCACCTGAGCATCCTCACCTGTACCTCCTCACCTGTGAGACCTCACCTGAGCACCCTCACCTGTACATCCTCACCTGTGAGGCCTCACCTGTGCAACTCCACCTGTGGCACCCTTCTCACCTGTGCCACCTCACCTGCGACACCCTCACCTGCAGCAGCTGACAGAGCACTCTCCAGAGCACACTGACACCCAGACAGTTGGCTCCAGCACTCAGACCTTGGTGCCCACAGAAGCCACCTGGGTCTCAGCATGGACAGACGCTGGTTCCAGCAAGCGCTCAAGAACAGGCTCGCCTCAGTCCTCTCCCACTCACCTCCCTCTTATTTGGAAATTCACCTAAACTCACCTCTTAGCAACTCCCCAATTTCCCAAAGGAGAGAAACTATGGCAGCAACAAGCCCAGGATATCCACTGCCCCCTAAATCCAGTGAGAAGCCAGCTCCATGGACCCCTCCTCTCTTGCTGCCAGTTGGGGGAGCATCAGTGTCAGGCCCTAGTGGCTCAGAGGTAAAGACCCTGCCTGCAGTGCAGGAGACCTGGGAGCGAGCCCTGAGTTGGGAAGATCCTCCAGTGGAAGGCGTGGCAACCCACTCCAGTATCCTTGCCTGGAGAATCCCATGGACAGAGGAGCCGGCGGGCTACAGTCCATGGAGTCACAGAGTCAGACACAGCTAAGGGACTAACATTTTCACTTCTGCCTCAGTGTCTCCAGCTTAAAATGACCATCAAGTGGCCAAAGCCGTTTTGATTGACAGACCAACAGAGAAGCTGTGTAGTACCAACTGTCCAGATTGCCCCAGGCCAAGGGGCTTCCCAGAACACAGGGCTCATTCCCAGGAATGGCCTGGCACACCTGGACTGTTGCGCACTCTATCAGCATCATCTCTAGGACACATGTGAAGTCCTACCTCCGCTCACCTCCGCCTCCGAGAGTCCTTCCTGACAGATTCACAGTGGCCGTTGTGCCGTGAAGGAAGAGAGACTGCTCCAGACGCCCAGGGGAGCTCCCCCAAAGGACCAGGAATCGCCAGGGTCTGACGTGGCCTTTGTTGGAGAGGAGGGTAGCCCTCCTGTGTCACTCATGGTGATCTGCCTGGTTACAGGTGCTCTGGGCACATCCATCGAGAAGAAATGTCCATGCTGCCTGGAGAGGAAGAAACAGGTCTGGAGCAGGGGTCTTCAAAGGCCACTGTTACCCCTAGGGGGATGTTTGACAGTATCTGGGGACAATGCTTTTGGTTTTCACAGAGGGAGAGGGTGCCCGTGGCGTCTCTTGGGTGGAGGCCAGGTAT
>SJYW01028678.1:0-24910 GCA_006410735.1 Raphicerus campestris | reverse complement strand
GCTCCTGAGTCAGGCCATGTGGTCTCGACGTCTTCCTTCAGAAACTCCTTGCAGGAGCAGGTGCGCGTGACTACCCAGGCGGTGGAGCTGCTGGTGGAAGCCGATGCCGTGTCTCCCCTGCCCAGCGTGCCTGCTCAGCACTAAGGGGGTGAGGCAGCCCGCGATTCCCAGGGCAAGAGGAGACAAAGTGCCCACAGGAGTCAGCCATCCGTCCGGGCGGCTCTGAAACCACCGCTTCTCTGCCCTTGACTGGCTCCCCCGTTCGGCCAGATCCTCAAACTAAAAAAGACAGAACTGGTTCTCCACTCTTCCTGCCCTCAGAGAGTCTGCAACGTCAAAGCTCCACATTGATTAAAGGCCTCTCCCCATCCTTGTAAGTGCAGTTGTGAAAATTATTTCTAAATCTGTTATGCAAAGTGTAGTGTTAGTCGCTCAGTCATGTCCAACTCTTTGCAACTCCATGGACAATAGCCCACCCAGATCCTCTGTCCGTGGGATTCTCCAGGCAAGAATGCTGGAGTGGATTTCCATTTCTTTCTCCAGGGGATCTTCCTGCCCCTGGGATCAAACCCAGGTCTCCTACATGGAAGGCAGATTCTTTACCGTCTGAGCCGCTAGGGAAGCATGTTTTGCAAAGGACGGGGTAATTTATTGGTGTCACTTATCAAGCAAGCCAATTTGTTTGATAAGATGAATGCATCTTTCTCTTATTCATCAATGAAAAGATGCATGCATTCATTCATTCGTTCATCGTTAAAACACAGGTATGCAAGGGATTGTCTGTGGATTTGGGACAGAAAGACCACAGTCAGAATCTTAGCTCCATCACTTCCCAGGTTAGTATTCTGATCCTGGGAGAGCTGTTTAAAACTCTGAGCTTCAGGATCATCACTTGTAAAGATTAGGACAAGAACACCAACCTCATAGGTTTTTGGTAAAGGTTAAATAACATACGGCATGCAAAGTACCCAGCACAAAACAGCCACTCGGGGGCAAACAGTGCTTTGACCCAGAATTCCGAGGCAACGCATGTCAGCAGTTTGCATCAGATAAAGGTCCAGACCGTTAATTGTGCATAATGTTGACATTCGATGTGTGATGTCTGCGTTCCTTTCTCACGCACCTCTCTCCTGATCTCTGCTTCACTGTGTCCAACCTGCTGACCTTTTCCTCGGCCTCCAACCTCAGGGCTGTTTCTGGTTTACTACTTTGCCCCTAGCTTTGTCCCTGGTTAGCCATTTCCAGGCAACCCACTTCATCCTCACTCCTCACCCTAAGCAGAAGCGCCGGCCAGGGCTGGACCACCCTTGCATCCTCAGCTCACCCAGCCCCCCCAGGTCTGCAATCACCCTGGGTGGCAAAGTCCACGTGTCCCAGCTGGACCAAGCAGTGTGGCGTCCATAGGAACTTCTCACCGTGCGGAACCTGAGAAGGAATTGAAAAGATCATTTCCTTCCAACTTTCTCATTTTCAGGCAAGAATGGGGTCCAGAAAAATTGGGGTTCCACAGTTAGTTAAATGGCTAGATTTCCCCAAACCATCCCCAAGCCTCAGAAAATTCAGTTTTTGTAGAAACAATATCACCTGTTCCATGACAGCCACTTCAGGGTATCCTGACAATGGGCAATAGGCCTCAGATGATCACTAAGCCACATTTTGCATCTTGACAGTGCACACTGTTTGGGAGCCAAGAGCAACGTCGGGAATTAGAGTCTCCTTAGTGCATGCCTGGCAGGAAGGCACACACCAGCCTGCACACCCCCCGGGATGCCTGAGGCGTGTCTGTAGCTGATAGTGTTCACACTCAGGGACTGAACGAAGACGCTTCTCAGACTCTGCCTCACATCCTTGCTGTGTCAAGTGTACAGCAAAGTGATCCACATACTCACACACACACACACACACACATATATGATCTATGTATAAATACAGTGACTTCCCCTGGTGGCTTTGCCTACAATGCAGGAGACCCAGGTTTGATCCCTGGGTTGGGGAGATCCCCTAGAGAAGAAAATGGCAACCCACCCCGGTATCCTTGCCTGGAAAATCCCACGGATGGAGGATCCTGGTAGGCTACCATCTGTGGGGTCGCTAAGAGTCAGACACGACTGAGCGACTTCACTTTCATGTATAAATACACACATGTATATATTCTTTTTCAGATTGTTTTCCATTATGGGCAATTGCAAGACATTGACTACAGTCCCCTTGTCGGTTACCTGTTTTATGTATAGCAGTGTGCACATGGTAATCCCAAACTCTTAGTTTATCTCCCCCCACCACACCCCCATGACCCTCTCTGATAACCATATATTTGTTTTCTATGCCTGTAAATCTATTTCTGTTTTGTAAGGAAGCTCATTTGTAATGAATTGTAAACATTCATCACATCTGAAAAATACCTTCACAGCAACCTCTATCTACATCTATCTATCTGTCTATCAGTCTATATACGTATGTATGTGGTACCCAATTGTTGTTGACCAACCAGCTGGGTACCACAGTCTGGCCGAGTTGACACAGGAGACAGTGACCCACCCAGGCCCTTTCTTTCTTTCCCCAGAGATCAGCCCTTTGAATGGCCAACCTCATCCTCTCAGAGACAGACACTGGTCCTGTTTGAACCAAAAGGTCTAAGGTTGTGAGAAAGCACTGGACTTTTTTTAATCCTTGGCGTTTACCTGCACTTTGCTCTCTGTTCGGCCCCTTGACAAGCGTTCCGGGTGGACAGTCTTGTAAAGCTTTCTCACCAGCTCCGTGACGTGGGTGCTTTCGCCTGCGCCCACCTTAGAGGCAGGACGGTGGGCACATAAGGGCTGTTAAGATCCTTTCTGTTGAAGACACATGACGGCAGGAAATTTTCAACCTGCTTCCAGAAACACAAACGCTTCTGATGCATTTCTACAGAGGAATGAGAGGCAGAAACGACTTCAGAAAAAGTTTCAAAGGCATCTTCGGCCCCAGATCATTATTGAAAGCTCTAATATTCCAGAACCCTTGAGTGACACCAAAGGGACCTGTTCCAGGCCTTGCTTTATTCGCCTCCCTGTATATGCAGCAATAGTCCTATTTTAAATTATTTATTATTTTGTGTTCCCAATTAAGCAGTAATGTGACAAGCGAGCTATTTTACAAGGCAATAAAAAAAATAATCATGCTCCCCAGTGAGTACACTACAAGGCCAAAAGGTGAGTTGTTTATATCAGCAAGAGCACCGAATTACTGCCTTGAAAAATAGTGGGTCTGTCCTGTTATTGCTCTACAAGTAAAAGCAGCCACAGAAAAGAGCAAGATAAGCTGGTTACCAGCCTTCTCGAAAGCACCTATTTTTGGAATAATGACAAACCTGTCTGTGTTTGCAGAAGGAACCAAAGTGACTGATGGATGGCGAGGAAGGAACCCAGGCCTACCCCCAAACCAGGGCCTCGGGGACAGAGGGAGGTGCTGAAAGGCAGAGCAGAAAACCGCTCTGAGTCTGTGAAGGGCAGAAAAACGCATCAGTCGGTTAACTTGACTTGAGGGTCCGATCTTCTCCACATGATGAATAAAATACATCTCAAATTCAAATTAGCCCATCGATGGAAAACTCAGATAATCTGATGAGCCCTGCCCTGTCATTACGGCGGGTTCTGTGAAGCCAGGGAGAATACATATGGTCACCAGACGGGAGCTGGTCTTCCAAACANATTAGCCCATCGATGGAAAACTCAGATAATCTGATGAGCCCTGCCCTGTCATTACGGCGGGTTCTGTGAAGCCAGGGAGAATACATATGGTCACCAGACGGGAGCTGGTCTTCCAAACAAACACAGAACACAGCCTCGAGGGAAACCAGAAGGACCTGCCTGCTGAGAGGCTCCTGCCCCTCAGCTGGAAGTAGCTGGTGACAAGTGGGCCCAGGGGTGAGAGGGGAAGGGCCGGCGGGGGGGCGGTTACAGGGTGTTTTCCTCCCCCGGGGGGTGGCACGGAGCCCCCTGTGTGCTGTGGGTCGAGTGTCTGCGGAGCTTGCAGGCAGGAAGGAGGGAGAGGAAGCCGATGGGGTTTTCATGGATTGAGGCGCACTTGTGACGGAAGAAAGCGGCCTCCTCTTGAACTTCAAGCGCAGTCTCCGTGAGAATAAGCTGCCTCCTGCCTCCTCCACCTTGCGTCGGTCGCTCTGCGTCCCCGCTGCCAAGGACAGGGCCCGGCCACAGAAGACTCCATGCCATGTGTCACATGCCAGGATGAGCAAGTGCCTGCTCCAACCGAGGAGACTTGCACTTTCAGCCTCAACGGAAATGAATCCAGCTCCTTAGCTTATGAAAGAACTTGGCCTCTTGAAAAGCGATCTCCAAAGAGGTTTTCCTAGGAGGGACGTGAAGGAGGGAAGGATTGACAGTTTGGAATTAGCAGATGCGAATTATTATACGTAGAATGGATAAACCATAAGGTCCTACTGTATAGCACAGGAAGCTATATCCAATATCCTATGATAAACCATAATGGAAAAGAATATGAAAAAGAATGAATATATGACTTAGTCGTCTTGCTTTACAGCAGAAATGAAACACAACATTGTCAATCAACTATACTTCGATGAAATTTTATTTTTAAAAAGGCGCTTCCCTAATACATATGAGAGAAGCATACTGGAGCGTCCTCCCGGCTCTCTGCTGCGAGCCCTTCGTGCCGTGGGTGCCCTATTTCATTGCTTCTCAAGTAGCCTCATCTTTTGTTCCTCCATTCTCTGCTTTTTGTTGTGTTGTTCAATCACTCAGTCANCTGGGGGGTACTTGCGTCACCTCCACGTGGCCCAGGGGAGGAAGTCGAACTCTTTCTCCCACACTTAGGAGCATCGGCTTCGCAGTGACCTCCTGCCCTTGGCCAGATGTTTAGGAGATATGTCTGAGGTCAGTTTTGGCAGGCTGGGGTTGAGGGATCTGGGTCTTCCAGGGACTGTGAGGGCTAAGCCTCCCTCTGGTCAGTCCAGCTTCTGGCAGCTGCCGCTTCCCTTGGCTTGTGGCCCCTTCCCCTGTCTGCAAAGGGCTTCCCTACAGCCTCTGTCTGGGTGGTCCTCATCATCTCCACCTCTGTGGTCCCATCAGCCCCTGCCTCCCTCTCAGAAGGACACACTTAGGACAGTTAGGGCCTCCTGGATGCTGCACAGTAATCGTATCTGCAAGGTTCCTTTTCCCCATAGGAGATGACAGAGGTTCCAGAGGCTAAAGCCTGGATCTGCTGGGGGTGTGCCGCAGTGGGGTAGGGGCTAGGGGGATGGGTCATTCATCCTAACCCTCCGAGTACAGGGAATACAAGAGCTCCTTATAGTTTTTTGGGGGGGTTAAATTTTGTACATGCTTGAAATTATCTTAACACGATTGAAAGATGAACAAGGGCTTCCCCGGTGAGACTCAAGTGATAAAGAACTCACAAGAGCCCATGCAAGAGACATGAGTTCAGTCCCTCCGTCTGGAAGGTCCCCTGGAGAAGGAAAGGGAAACCCCACTCCAGCATGCTTGACTGGGAAATCTCATGGACAGGGGAGCCAGGCGGGCGACAGTCCACGGGGTTGCAAAAGAGTCAGACGTGACTTAGCGACTAAATAACGGCGGCAGCAGAAGATGAACAAGTTTGGAAGCTAATACCCTGGTAAAGAAAATGAACTTCACTTTATCTGGCCCCTCCAATCCTTCTCCCTTTATTTCATGAAAAATATTTATTAAATCTTCCATGTCCAACGGCATCTTGATTCTAACACCCACGTGCCTAATTTTACTTTAAAGACAAGTGCTAACACAGCATGAGCCCAACTGCTATCTTTCTAAAAAGCCGAGAAAAAATCTTTAAGAAAAGTTTTCCCAGCACCAAAATATATAAATTTAATGTTGTCAGAGAAGGCATACTTCTACAATCTTACAAGGACACTAATAATTAAAGAGCTAAGAAAGAGTCTCCGGGGGCTTTTTGGTTTTTTCTTAACATTCTTGCCTGCACACAAGTAGCAGCCCAACGCAATTACAGATGTCGCTGTGTGTCTGCTCTGGGTCTCTGCACCACTATTCACGCAAGCCTGCGATCTGACCAGCCTCAAGGCTTTTATTTCTATGACTTAGGACTCTGGTGATCCCTGCCTGAGTCCCTCTTGTTCAGTCGCTCAGTCGTGTTCGAGTCTGTGTGACCCCACGGGCGGCAGCACACCAGGCTCCCCTGTCCTTCACTGTTTCCTGGAATTTGCTCAAATTCATGTCCACTGAGTTAGGGATNCCTCTTGTTCAGTCGCTCAGTCGTGTTCGAGTCTGTGTGACCCCACGGACGGCAGCACACCAGGCTCCCCTGTCCTTCACTGTTTCCTGGAATTTGCTCAAATTCATGTCCACTGAGTTAGGGATGCCATTCAACCCTCTTGTCTTCTATCAACCTTCTCCTCCTGCCCTCAGTCTTTCCCAACATTAGGGTCTTTTCAAATGAATTGGCTCTTCACATCACGTGGCCAAAATATTGGCGCTTCAGCATCATTCCTTCCAATATATATTCAGGGTTGATTTCCTTTAGGATGGACTGGTTGGGTCTCCTTACAGTCCAAGGGACCCTCAAGAGTCTTCTCCAGCATCACAGTTTGAAAGCATCAATTGTTCGTCACTCAGCCTTCTTTACTTTGTTTTGTATTATTATCATCATGACCTCTGAGTGGTGGGAAGAACTGCAAGACAGAGGTCCCCAAAAAACTCCCAGGATTCTGCAACCTGCCACTTCCCCCAGCTCAACCCACTCTTGGACCAGTCGGAATGACAATCCAAGGGATGTCATTCATTGCAGACACTCAGGCAACAGCTTTCTGTGAAGGAAGAAGGATCTGGAGAACCAGGCTCAGGAGTTACCCTCAGCTTGAGTGGAGGTGAGTCAGGCACATCTGGGCATGGAGCTCTGATGAAGTAGTTTATCAGGGGGATAGAAAGCAGAAATTTCAGGTTTGGGGAAAACAACTTCATTCTAGGCAAGGATGAAGTGAACTCATAATGAAACAGTTGAAAGCTTATACAAAGCAATTTCCTGAAGAAAATGATTTGAATCACAAAGAAAAAAAAAACTTTGACAAACTGCCAAATGTTTTCACTTGGGATTTGAATGAATTCCTGGACAAATCAAGAAGAGATATTAAAATGGAGGGTAATAAAGATATTTTGCAACTTGTTCCTTTGTATTTCCATAAGCAAAGGAAGTCTTGAAGATTTTTGCCCAACTATTTTCACTAAATAAGAGTTATTTTTCAATGTTTTATTTCTCAACCTTGGGGTGGGGGCGGAGGAGGGATAACTGTCCAAAATCCATTTGCTGTATATACACAGACTCCCCTTTCCTCAGTTCAAAGGTCATTTTGTTTCCAGAGTTACATTCCTTTAGGTTCTCCTTTGCAAATTTCCTTTTCTATAATCTTCTCCAAAGTCAAGTGGGAAAAAATGATACCATCAACATATTTAAATATTTGTCTCCTTGTGGCTCAGACGGTAAAGAGTCTACCAGCAATGCGGGAGACCTGGCTTTGATCCCTGGGTCAGGAAGATCCCCTGGAGAAGGGAATGGCAACCCACTCCAGTATTCTGGCCTGAAGAAAACCCCATGGACGGAGGAGCCTGGAGGGCTACAGTCCATGGGGTCGAAGAGTCGGACATGGCTGAGCGACTTCATTTTCACTTTTAACTATGCAAGAGAGTGTTCTCTCCCAAAAAGCATACTCATTACCAAATTCATGTGTGATTTTTATCAGGAGGTGCAGTCTTTGGGGGCGATGAGGTCGTGAGGATAGAACGCTTGCAGTGGGATTAGTACCCTTATAAAAGAGACCCCGGAGAGCTCCCTTGCCCCTCCCTCCAAGCAAGAACACAGCAAGAAGTCGGAATCAGAATCTCTCTTAACACTAACTATGCCAGCAGCTTAATAGCAGACTTCCAGCCTCCATAACTGTGAGCAATAAATTTCTGTTGCTCGTAAGCCACCAAATGTATGGTATTTTGTTATTGCAGCCTGATTGGATTAAGACAAACTACTTTATAACAATTGTGTTCCTTTATGTGCTGAAAGGCACCCTAATGATGGCTACACTTACTCCAGACATTTTCTCACTGATGCTTTAAGTCAAACCTGGCAACTGTAACAGCTAGGTTACTATTAATACAAATGCACTTTCAGCAAAAAACAGCTAGTACTTTCCTTTCTGCAGACATCACTGTTAAGATCTCTGTCATCTTCTGTTGTGCAAAATTAGAGGAGAGAAGGTTCATTTTTCATATGTCAGTACATCTTTATCTCCCGCTAGATTGAAGGGACTCTTAAGTAACCAGAGCGATTTCAATCTCTTGTCCTCTTTAACCTTCATCTCTTCTCAGGTCAGAATCACAGTCTATGCAGTTAACTAGTCAGCTGCCCTGACAGGTCTCCTGATTTGTCTCTGCTGACCTGCAGGATATTTCAGCAAGGCCTCTGCAAGTAGGAGATAAGCTTTGGCTTTATCCGAATGGACACAGAGACAAGTTGTGACCACATCTTCTTTCACGTCAATTTCTTTCAAACCCCACAGAGAGAGGACTGGAGTACCCCAGACTCTCATTCTTGCCTGACTAAAAAAAAAAAAAAAACAGGTCAGATTTCCTCCTCCTTCCCTTTCCTCCCTCCTCTCTCGTTGGATTATTTAATGGACAAAAGAGCAACTGCGATTTTATAGATGCACGTGAATGTTAATGAGCTCGTAGTTAGCGTCATATAACAGTGTCTCAACAGAAAGCCCTCTTACGTTAACTGGTCTGAAGAGGTACTGGGGACATCGAAATGCTCAGCTTTCTGGTCCCGGTGGGAAGGTCAGTGAAGAAAGCTGAGTTCTCTCTTCCTGGAGATTCTTTTGTGGGGTTTCTTCCAGCGACAGACATCAAACGACGCTCTACTTCATTAGATCCTACTTCATAATTAAATCCTACAAGGAAGTGTCTCAAAACATGAAGGATGGTGATTGTGCTGTATCATGGGTAAGAGCCTCAGAAAGAAAAGCTCGATGCGGAAATATAAACAAACTACAATTTACTATGCAAACACAGTGGATTTACCACTATTAAGCAACTGACTTACAAAGTCAGGTTTCAACTCAGCCACTGACCACACACTCTTCTCTGTAATACATCTTGGTGCCACTACTGCTAAGTCACTTCAGTCGTGTCCAACTCTGTGCGACCTCATAGATGGCAGCCCACCAGGCTCCCCTGTCCCTGGGATTCTCCAGGCAAGAACACTGGAGTGGGTTGCCATTTCCTTCTCCCATACATGAAAGTGAAAAGTGAAAGGGAAGTCGCCTAGTCGTGTCTGACTCTCGGCGACCCCATGGACTGCAGCCCACCAGGCTCCTCCATCCATGGGATATTCCAGGCAAGAGTACTGGAGTGGGCTGCTATCGCCTTCTCTGGTAACACATCTTAACCCTATGCAATTCAAAGCTTGCTTGTTCAAACTATATCAAACACGTGTCAGAACAACGGGAGAAGGGCCGTCACCTCCTCACCTAAGACTGAGCGTAAGCTGCAGATTCGTCCCCCTTCCTCGGCAGCGTGGCACTGCCTTGCCAGTTCTGCCCAACTCCTTGCCCACTCTGCTTAGCTTCACACCAAGTTTGCAGAACTGTTCTAGCAACAGAAATCAAAACGCCACAGCATTTCTTTTTCAGTAAGGAAATTACTATCAGCATCTCTTCCCCGTCTTTCAAAACTTAAAGTGCAGAGGAGATCCCAAGAATGGCAGGATACTCCCTTTCTAATTTGATAATAAAATGATGCCTTTACATTTATTCTCCTTCAATAAGTACACACACATGATAAAAATGCATGTCTGCTCACACCTCACTGCCATACTGTGGAACATCCTGCTCGTCCAAACCTCCACAGGCTGTACTTGGAGCACCACCTCCCCAACACCAGCACTCCACGAGTGAGGACGGCGCAGGGATACGAGTGAGAGCGAAAACACATATGCTATTTTGATTCCTTCAAAATAAGCAACGCTTGAAGTAAAGTCACCTTAATAGTAAAAACTCAAATTGAGGAAAAGGCCAAGTTAATAGGCTGGCTCATGGCTATCAAAAAGCAGTCGTGTCTTTTGAGCAAATGGGCCTTTTTCAGTGACCAGAGATCATTTCAAATTGCTTATTACCCACCTGTGCATGCAAATTTTAAATACCTTGCTCTATTATATCCATTCTATTACATCAATTCTTTCAGCAATTTCCTTGTAAAATTAGATTTGTGCTGGTGCTCTCCCCCGCAAACCCCTGAACCAAGCACTGTGGAAATCTCAATTGCCTTTCATGCCAGATTTAACCTTACGATACATGCATTAAATACAGATTAACATCTTGTCTCTGAGAAACTTACGTTTAGTAGACCAGCCAAAATGTCATTAACATATAAATCAACATACAATCCATGACAAGAAAACCAGCCAGGTAGACTCTGTGTTCTTCTTTACTGAGCCCACGGGTAAAGCAGGCTTCTATTCAGGAAGCCCACTTAGGAAAATGGATTTTCCTAAAATCGTGGAAATGAACAAAATGGACTTTTCCAGGCTCACACATCTCAATTGTGTAACTGATCACTCAAAAGTTACCTGGGAAATCCAGCCTCATTCCGGTGATCTCCAAGGCTCTGTTTCATGGGCGATGCCTTAGATTTACCTCAGTGTTTCTCTAAACCCAGAAGAACTGGGAACACAATTTCATCAGGAAACTAATTCCCCTCAGGAGTTCCCCTCAAGGCAAAATGAAAACTTACTCTATATTTCAGGTCAGATGGACAGTCCAGTAATTGCATCGTAGCAATTAGATGGCTCTTTTTATTATTTCCTAGAGCAGAGTGAATGCAATTTCAGCACAAGAGGCTCTGTCCCAGCTT
Source organism: Raphicerus campestris (assembly GCA_006410735.1). Classification (NCBI taxonomy): domain Eukaryota; kingdom Metazoa; phylum Chordata; class Mammalia; order Artiodactyla; family Bovidae; genus Raphicerus; species Raphicerus campestris. The sequence goes on along the minus strand of SJYW01028678.1, from coordinate 14,006 downwards.
TTCCTCTTATATGACAGAGAGATTCCAGCAAAACCTCTGGAAGTAAGAGTGACAATCAATTGGGGACAGGTACAGAAAAGAAATGAAAACTGTCATTTCTACCAGAATAACAACCGCACAAAGATGTAATCAATATGTTGAAAAAAGTGGCTTAAAAAAATCTATCATTTTCTTTTTTTTTTCTAAGTCCCATTATATACCCTAAGTTTTCCACTCTCCTAGCATTGCTGTGTCTTTTCTCTATACTTTGAATCATAAAGATTACTCCCCTTTCATTTTTTCAGAGTCCCTTGGAGATCTAAGTCAATGAGTTTTCTATAATCCCCATTCTTTCCTTAATACTAACAAATGTAATTCTTGGACTCAAGACCAGAAATTGGCTGTCCATATGAGTTGAGCCATCTGAGAAATGTATTCTTATTTTTTCTATAAAATACATATATTCATACTCAATTGTTTCAGGGGGATATTTAAGAAGGAAACTAGAATCTTTATGGTAAGAGGTGTTGGAATAGGGCTTCCCAGGTGGCACCAGTGGTAAAGAACGTGCCTGCCAATGCCAGAGACATAAAAGATGCAGGTTTGACCTTCGGGTCAGGAAGATCCCCTGGAGGAGGGTTCGGCAACCTACTCCAGTACTCTTAGTTGGAGAATCCCATGGACAGAGGAGCCTTGTGGGCTACAGTCCATGGGATTGCAAAGAGTCAGACACGACTGAAGTGACTGAACACATTTGCACGTGTTGGAATAATTCTTGTGGGATCAAGTTCAGTCCACAGAATACTTGTTTTCCCTGAGTGAGCCAAGGATATTACTTCTCCTCCTATTCCAGTCTAACTTGCTAATGAGATTTTTCCAACTGAATTGACAGTTTTTTGATGCTTCTGTGTGGCAGAAATATTGACGGATAAAAGATTAATCTCTCCCATAATTATATTTGTACCTAGCTGGAAATACTATTTCAACCACATGGAACATTTTTCATGGCTGGATTTATGAAATAACCATGCATTTAGCCAGAAAAAAAAAAAAACCCTGGTTCTACAAATACATCATGCTAAGGTAAAGCATTCCTGTATCTGAGCTCCATAGAGACCAGCTTTCCTCCATAGCACCAGGAAAGTATTACCCCTAGACCACAGAAGCACCCAGGAGCACCAGAGAAACAGTTCAGTGGTAGTCACAAGACTTGACATCTTGGAATTATTTGCAAGGACTCCCTAGCAGATCTTTAATTTGATAGTAGGACAAATCGAAATAATAGAATCAAACTCTACAAAAACATGTTCGAGGCCCTCTGTGTTTTCTAATGCAGACAGATAGATGTGAACAAGTTGAAGCTTTGCCTGAAAATAAGCTTCTTGTTTAGATGACCATGTCCAGCTCTGGGAAATTACTTGTGAACTTTGAGTCCCAGCTGTAGACAGAGNTTAAAAAAATCTATCATTTTCTTTTTTTTTTCTAAGTCCCATTATATACCCTAAGTTTTCCACTCTCCTAGCATTGCTGTGTCTTTTCTCTATACTTTGAATCATAAAGATTACTCCCCTTTCATTTTTTCAGAGTCCCTTGGAGATCTAAGTCAATGAGTTTTCTATAATCCCCATTCTTTCCTTAATACTAACAAATGTAATTCTTGGACTCAAGACCAGAAATTGGCTGTCCATATGAGTTGAGCCATCTGAGAAATGTATTCTTATTTTTTCTATAAAATACATATATTCATACTCAATTGTTTCAGGGGGATATTTAAGAAGGAAACTAGAATCTTTATGGTAAGAGGTGTTGGAATAGGGCTTCCCAGGTGGCACCAGTGGTAAAGAACGTGCCTGCCAATGCCAGAGACATAAAAGATGCAGGTTTGACCCTCGGGTCAGGAAGATCCCCTGGAGGAGGGTTCGGCAACCTACTCCAGTACTCTTAGTTGGAGAATCCCATGGACAGAGGAGCCTTGTGGGCTACAGTCCATGGGATTGCAAAGAGTCAGACACGACTGAAGTGACTGAACACATTTGCACGTGTTGGAATAATTCTTGTGGGATCAAGTTCAGTCCACAGAATACTTGTTTTCCCTGAGTGAGCCAAGGATATTACTTCTCCTCCTATTCCAGTCTAACTTGCTAATGAGATTTTTCCAACTGAATTGACAGTTTTTTGATGCTTCTGTGTGGCAGAAATATTGACGGATAAAAGATTAATCTCTCCCATAATTATATTTGTACCTAGCTGGAAATACTATTTCAACCACATGGAACATTTTTCATGGCTGGATTTATGAAATAACCATGCATTTAGCCAGAAAAAAAAAAAAACCCTGGTTCTACAAATACATCATGCTAAGGTAAAGCATTCCTGTATCTGAGCTCCATAGAGACCAGCTTTCCTCCATAGCACCAGGAAAGTATTACCCCTAGACCACAGAAGCACCCAGGAGCACCAGAGAAACAGTTCAGTGGTAGTCACAAGACTTGACATCTTGGAATTATTTGCAAGGACTCCCTAGCAGATCTTTAATTTGATAGTAGGACAAATCGAGATAATAGAATCAGACTCTACAAAAACATGTTCGAGGCCCTCTGTGTTTTCTAATGCAGACAGATAGATGTGAACAAGTTGAAGCTTTGCCTGAAAATAAGCTTCTTGTTTAGATGACCATGTCCAGCTCTGGGAAATTACTTGTGAACTTTGAGTCCCAGCTGTAGACAGAGACGGCTTGTACAATGGGGTAAAGGAGCCTAGGAAGGTGTGAAGCTTGGAGACCAGATGAGATAGCAATGATCTCTTCCTTGCTCATCTCTTGTCTGGACCTTGATTAGCTCACCTCCATTCATGACTGTTCCTGCCTGACCCTTGAAGGAACATCTGTACCAGAGATACTGACTTGAAAAAGCAGTGAGCAGAGACAGTGTGTGATGAGGATGAGAGAGAGGACACGTCTGCTCCAGCAGAAGAATCCTCAGATGTGCACGGCTCTGCCTAGACGGGATTTCAGAATGGATTTTCCAACTCAAACTCAGTTCGCAGTTGGAAATTCAAACTCCATGTTAGTTTCCAACTGCAAACTCTTGGAAATTTGGAGTGCTTTTAAAGTAGGGTCTTTTGTTTGAGAATATCTAGAAGGAATTCTTAAATTTATACTTGAGTTTTTTTCCCTCGTGCAAGTCCTAAAACCATGGTTGTGATAAATGCAAACATTTTCATAACCAAATTTTCTAAGTTTCTGAAGGAGCTTAAAAATGAATTCTTCGAGAAAAGTGTAATATTCCTGTAAGAGACTTACACGTAATGCTGTTGAACCGAGTAACTGAGTAAATGGAGTCAGTCTAAGGTCAAAGCCAATGTCAAGATTAGCTCTGTGGTAACTGATTGCTTTCAGTCCGCAGACCAATTTTCATTTAGAACAGCACTTAAGACATTCCATCCAAAACACAAGAATATAAATTCACAGAATATGAAGAACAAATACTACTTTTTTAATACCACTATTCAGAGCAATGTTTAAACTAGACAAACTTGGGGCTTCCCTGGTGGCTCAGTAGGAAAGAATCCACCTGTCAATGCAGGAGACACAGGGTGAATCCCTGGGCAGGGAAGATCCCACAAACCTCAGGGAACTTAGTCCATGTGCCAGAACGACTGAGCCTGTGCTCTGGAGACCAGGAGTGGAAACTACCGAAGCCCTGGAGCCCTGGAGCCTGTGTTCCATGATAAGAGAAGCCAGCACAGGCAAAAATAATAAATAATTAGATTATTTTAAAAATCAAGTTTAACAAATTTAATCCCCAGTTAAGGTCATCAACTTGCTTTTTCTTACATGTAGTTTTTTAAGGACTGCGGTGACCATCATAACCTTTGGGTTATCCCCCAGGAGTTTCGAATGATCTAATTAAGAAGACTTGAGGCTATTTCCAGATAGGAATACCCCCAACATAGCACACCTCCAAATATAAATCACGTTAGACAATGCTGCTTTCATCGCAGGTCTTGCTTCATTTCTCAAAACAGAAATAAGAAGGTTATTCCCCCTGGGAAGCGGGAAACATCAAAGGAGAGTCAGCAGCTGTGTGCCTTCAAGTCAACCATTGTTGCATCAGAAAAGCCCCAGGGCAGCCGTGCCAAGCCAAACCCATCTAAGAGGGCACGCAAAGGCGCAGCGGCTGCAAGACAGACCTAGTCCACCGTCCTTGGTAAGGGACTCGTGAGCCTTTTAGGAACAAAACCAACTCAACAAGAAACACAACGAGATAGCTGCAGGGGCAAAGCTAGATATCCAATGAAATAAGCAAAATGTGATGATTGGGAAAAGTTAGAGGTCTAAAGGACCACACCAAATTATAATCAGCAGGATGGATCGGAAGTATTAAGCAAATCCATAAGGAAACACACACACACACAAAGATATCTTTATCCTGACGTGTGTACTTAAGGGTACTATGTCTTACTGACTGTACTACATCAGCAATTAACTGAGAATGCAGACTCTGACACATTGAGGCAGACACTTGGCACCACGGCTTTCTTCCCATGATTCATTTTTAAAGCCAACAAACATGAAAGTCAGACGATGGGTGGGAGAGGCAAGAGCAATTTTGCAAAATTTATGGCACGATCCGAATCTGCCAGAGACGTAAGAGAGGAGTGATCAGTAATAAAGATCATATAGGACCATAATCACTTGTGTTACTACAACACAGGAAGATGTGACCTGTGACCCCTTGCTCCCATCATCTTAAGATTAATATGTACATCCCTTTAAGGTCATGGGAGGTGCTTATACAATATGTCTAGTATGTCACAAGTTTTACAAATGATATGTATTGATTATTGTTACACTGATATTTTTCTTGGTTATTGAATAAATATGGGTTGAACTCTATAATGACACAGGAGAGGCGGGTTCAATCCCTGAGTCGAGAAGATCCCCTGGAGAAGGGCATGGGAACCCATTGCAGTACTCTTGCCTGGAAAATCCCATGGAGAGAGGAGCCTGGTAGGCTACAGTCCATGGGGTCGCGAAGAGTGGGGCACGACTGAGTGACTTCCCTTTCACTTTTCACTTTCATACATTGGAGAAGGAAATGGCAACCCACTCCAGTGTTCTTGCCTGGAGAAGCCCAGGGACAGGGGAGCCTGGTGGGCTGCCATCTATGGGGGCGCACAGAGTCAGACACGACTGAAGTGACTTAGCAGCAGGCAAATCTGTCCATGTAATTTTTCAGGCAAGAATATTGGAATGGGTTGCCATTTCTCTCCTCCAGGGAATCTTCCCGACCCAGAGATCTAACCCGTGTCTCCTGTGTTTCCTGCTTTGCCAGCGGATTCTTCACCTGATGAACCACTGGGAAAGCCTTGATAAAACAGAGACCCACACACAGTCATGGAAGAATGGGTAATTCCTTGGCAGCTCCTCTTCAACTTTCCTTCTATCAGACTTTTTTTTTTTTGCTATGTGCTACTCTCTAATCATAATACACACACACACACACACACACAGGATGAAATCTTTCTCCGCTCATAACAAAAGCAATACTTCTGCGTGTGATGTTACTCAAAAAACTAGAAAAAAATCCCAAAGTGTTTCCAAAATCAAAATCCAGTCTGATCACCACCTGCTCATTCTCAAGTCTGACCATTAAAAACTCATGAGAACGTGCCAAGAACCTTTATTCACAGTTAACCATTCCCTGAAATGAAAGCAAAAAGAAAAAAAATGTAGAATTTTGGCCCAAAACATCCTGGTCTGTGCATACAGTTTGAAGAGGCACACCAATGGACTGAAGGTCACTGGAACTGCCAAGTCAAAATGTGACCTGTTCAGAGTCTCCTAGATCTTGCTGGGGAATAGTCACCACGATATGGCTTTTGAGAAGCTTTGCTGCTCTCTGCATTAGGGGTTATGCATTATTAAAAGGCATCTCATTACAATGGAAATTATGAGCTTGTCACCAATGCTATAAATGCCAAGAAATAACACTTTCAAAGAATATATTGTCTTGATTATAAAAAGAAGCCTCTTTGCTTAAAAAAAAAAAAAACTTACTGTTTTCATTGAAACCTTTTTATAAAAAAGAGTTGTAATGAATCATGGCCATTTTCTAATCATGGCCAGCTCCTTATAACATACACACACACACACAAAATCCAAAACAACATTGAATTTTTCTCTGTAAATAATGGAGAATTTGCCAATCTAAATACCATTAAAAACTATATCATCTAAATAAAATAGTACTCTTCAAGAAAGAAGTACTCTCCAAACCTTAACATTTACACGGTTTTTGTTGTATGTATCACTATTATTTCATTTTTTCATAATTACTATTGGTTTCTTAATTGCTATTACACTACTGTTAGTAATATTTCTTAGTTTTTTAGAATAGATCACTTTTTAGAAACCTAAATGTCTACTTTGGCCTCAGAGATAATATTGGTACAATTGATAACACTGATAAAATACTGCCAAAATAATATCAGTGGGGACTTCCTTGGTGATCCAGTGGCTAAGACTCTGCGGTCCGCACGCAGGGGTCCCAGGTTCGATCCCTGGTCAGGGAACTCTATCCTAACATGCCATAAGGAAGAGTTCCTGTGCCACAACCAAAGATCCCACATGCTGTGGTGAAGATCAAAGACCCCCCGTGCTGCCACTAAGACGCAGGGCAGCCAGACAAAGAAATCTGCTTTTAAATGAGACGGCTAGAGGTGCCAGGTGAAAACACAAATGTGCCCCTACTTCCACCGGATCAAGATCTCTCAGGGTAGAGGAGGAGGAGTCACTTGGATAATTTTTTTTAAAGAGGTCCTGGGCAATTCAGCAATTATCTCTGCTTAAGAGAGTGGGTCTCCAAAGCTACAGAAACACGCGCCATGCCCCTCATTTGGCGGCTGGAGGGCCAGTGGCTCAAGGCAGGCACCGTGGGACCAGAGCTGCCCACACAGCAGTGAGTGTCCATTTAGCTTCAGGCGGTCTTGTTTTCCCATACAGCGACTTAGCATCCCACTGCCGTTCTTAGTGGTGGAAAAGGGGGGATCAGCAGGCATGAGAAGTGTTTCGGATCCTTTTTCATTGGAGGGCAGTTGTTGCAAACTGCTTGATTTTTTAATTTATTTTTTAATTGGAGGAAAACTGCCTTACAATGTCATGTTGGTTTCTGCTATACAACTCGAATCAGCCTGAAGTAACTCAGAAAGAGAAAAACAAATATCCTATATTAATACATATATATGAAATCTAAACTGTTTTTAAGCAAACCATAGAACTCTTCACTGTCAGCAAAGCCAAGAGCTACTGCACCAATGAGAGTTCAAGAACCTTCTGTACTAAACATGATCTGCAAAAACCGGTTTCTTCTTTCTTTTTTTGGTATGTTTGGAATGCTGAAATACTTTTGAAGTTAAATAAGCATTTCAGTTCAGTTCGGTGGCTCAGTCATGTCGGACTCTTTTTGACCCCGTGGACTGCAGCACGCCAGGCCTCCCTGTCCATCACCAACTCCTGGACCTTGCTCAAACTCACATCCATCAGGTCGGTGATGCCATCCAACCATCTCATCCTCTGTCATCCCCTTCCTTCTCGTACCCTCAGTCTTTCCCAGCATCAGGGTCTTTTCCAATGAGTCAGTTCTTCACATCAGGTCACCAAAGTATTGGAGTTTCTGCTTCAATAACAGTATTACATTTTAATAAATAGTATTACATTTTGCAACTTAATACTTGGGATCCAAAATTTTAATCCAAAAATTAAATCCAAAGTATTTAACAGAAAGTATTACATTTTAAAAGAGAGCAAGAGTGTGGTTCACAAAGTGTGACCTATGGAACCCACTGTGCCAGCACTGCTTGTAACCTTCTAGAAAGCAAAGTGTCAGGCCTCACCCCTACTTACAGAAACTCCAGAGTGGGGCAGGAAGCCCTCCTGGTGATTCTGGTTCCTCAATAAAGTTTGAGAACCTCTGGTTGAGAATATACTGTAAACATATGATTAAACACACATGACAATTTCCCAATTTTGAGATCAAATGAATACACACTGGTTCTTGGGCTTTTGGCTTCCTTTAAAGGCATCACTTGGGAGCCTCCGTACCACCCTGCAGACCAACTTACATCAGGAGTGCTGGGAGAAGAACCAGGAAACAATCTTTTAAAAATATATATATATACATACCTACCCAAATGTTTCATTAGAATAGAACAACCCTATGCTTCATTCAAAGTTTTTTTAAAAAAATTATGACACAAATAGGGGCTTCCCAGGTAGCTCAGTGGTAAAGAATCCACCTGCCAGTGCAGGAGACCTGGGTCCAATCCCTGGGTCGGGAAGCTTCCCTGGAGAAGGGAATGGCAACCCACTCCAGTATTCTTGCCTGGAGAATCCCATGGACAGAGAAGCCTGGGGGGCTGCAGTCCATGGGGGCACAGAGAGTCAGACACGACTGGGCACACGTGCACACATGATAGAAATATGCTGGTTTGCTCTCTGTTCCTTGCCCCAAACACGTAAAACACAAAACATCCCCTTAAAGATGGCTTCTGTTTTATTCTGAAAATTATAAGGCAAAGAAATGACAATAAAACTCGGGTAAAGACATTGTACATGTACAGTGACTACGCGATATACTTGCAAGCATGTTTACAACTGCAGGGCTTCAAGCTTGCGTTTGTGAAATTTGTTTTAAACCATCGAGTCGTGAGGCCACTGAAGCGTATTTTTGCGATTACGGAATGTATTTCTACACAAACACACATTTTTGTCAATAGGATATAAGACTTTTATCTTTTCAAAGAGGTCAAGTGTTAAGTCAGAAACATCTTTCAAAGGAAATGTGATAAAAGTAATGTCAAATTCAAGCAAGTGATCTATTCCAGAACAAAGTACCCCGTTTTCTCTCTTCAAAGGTTTCTAACAAGTAGGTATTAAACTTCATCTTAATGTTTAACACACAAATTTATTTTTCAAACTGCTGCTTTGAAAGCAAAGCCTGTGAATTCTGTAATGTCGTTGAGTTTCTTTTTTTGATTCCACCCTGCAAAGGCTGAGCAGTAGTGACTCACGGTAGATTTTTATCAGGCAAGAGGCAAAACTGAGAGCCTGGAGAGATGGCTCAGCGCGCTAACCCCAGGACTAACTGGTCAGATCTACATTTCATCCGCTTCCCTGTTTTTGGTGAAGTCTGTCTGTCGATCAGCCATTTTTGTCATCTTCCCAGGAATCAGATGTCGATCCATCCATTTTGCATCACAGACTCTTCCAGAATCAGTGACCCAGTAGATCTCCTCCAGGAAGGGTAGATTTGAGGCCGAGTTCTAAGCGGCTCTCATTGTAAACAGTTTGCTTTCTTGCTGGGTCCCTGGTTTGCTACATTTTGAATGCTGATATTTTTTTCCTTAAGAATTTGTCCTGCCTCAGAATCTCCTACAAAGTGATGTCCACCTTTTATTTACTTCATTTCTGTCAGTTGCACTTGGAGCCACTGATTCTGAAAGATAGAAAACAGCTGGAACCGAGAGACCCCCCCTTTTTTTTTTATGAAGACGGTGTTGAAAGGAAAAAAGGAAACCCCTGACACCACACCCCTCCTCTGCAAAATCAAAGCCAAAGCCGTCTTTGAAGGTCAAGAAACTGGTGCTGAAAGGCATTTGCAGCCAGAGAACTCCTGGGGCGGCAGTAGCGCCCTATGTACGCTTGGAAGAGCCCTCCACGGAGAAAGTTTACACCTCTATGANATATATATATATATACATACCTACCCAAATGTTTCATTAGAATAGAACAACCCTATGCTTCATTCAAAGTTTTTTTAAAAAAATTATGACACAAATAGGGGCTTCCCAGGTAGCTCAGTGGTAAAGAATCCACCTGCCAGTGCAGGAGACCTGGGTCCAATCCCTGGGTCGGGAAGCTTCCCTGGAGAAGGGAATGGCAACCCACTCCAGTATTCTTGCCTGGAGAATCCCATGGACAGAGAAGCCTGGGGGGCTGCAGTCCATGGGGGCACAGAGAGTCAGACACGACTGGGCACACGTGCACACATGATAGAAATATGCTGGTTTGCTCTCTGTTCCTTGCCCCAAACACGTAAAACACAAAACATCCCCTTAAAGATGGCTTCTGTTTTATTCTGAAAATTATAAGGCAAAGAAATGACAATAAAACTCGGGTAAAGACATTGTACATGTACAGTGACTACGCGATATACTTGCAAGCATGTTTACAACTGCAGGGCTTCAAGCTTGCGTTTGTGAAATTTGTTTTAAACCATCGAGTCGTGAGGCCACTGAAGCGTATTTTTGCGATTACGGAATGTATTTCTACACAAACACACATTTTTGTCAATAGGATATAAGACTTTTATCTTTTCAAAGAGGTCAAGTGTTAAGTCAGAAACATCTTTCAAAGGAAATGTGATAAAAGTAATGTCAAATTCAAGCAAGTGATCTATTCCAGAACAAAGTACCCCGTTTTCTCTCTTCAAAGGTTTCTAACAAGTAGGTATTAAACTTCATCTTAATGTTTAACACACAAATTTATTTTTCAAACTGCTGCTTTGAAAGCAAAGCCTGTGAATTCTGTAATGTCGTTGAGTTTCTTTTTTTGATTCCACCCTGCAAAGGCTGAGCAGTAGTGACTCACGGTAGATTTTTATCAGGCAAGAGGCAAAACTGAGAGCCTGGAGAGATGGCTCAGTGCGCTAACCCCAGGACTAACTGGTCAGATCTACATTTCATCCGCTTCCCTGTTTTTGGTGAAGTCTGTCTGTCGATCAGCCATTTTTGTCATCTTCCCAGGAATCAGATGTCGATCCATCCATTTTGCATCACAGACTCTTCCAGAATCAGTGACCCAGTAGATCTCCTCCAGGAAGGGTAGATTTGAGGCCGAGTTCTAAGCGGCTCTCATTGTAAACAGTTTGCTTTCTTGCTGGGTCCCTGGTTTGCTACATTTTGAATGCTGATATTTTTTTCCTTAAGAATTTGTCCTGCCTCAGAATCTCCTACAAAGTGATGTCCACCTTTTATTTACTTCATTTCTGTCAGTTGCACTTGGAGCCACTGATTCTGAAAGATAGAAAACAGCTGGAACCGAGAGACCCCCTTTTTTTTTTTTATGAAGACGGTGTTGAAAGGAAAAAAGGAAACCCCTGACACCACACCCCTCCTCTGCAAAATCAAAGCCAAAGCCGTCTTTGAAGGTCAAGAAACTGGTGCTGAAAGGCATTTGCAGCCAGAGAACTCCTGGGGCGGCAGTAGCGCCCTATGTACGCTTGGAAGAGCCCTCCACGGAGAAAGTTTACACCTCTATGACCCCATCAAATTCCCCACCCATGGCCACAAGGATGGAGAAGACTGAGAGCAACCCCCAACAGCCTTTGTGGAGGACCAGGTCTTCAGGGCCAACCAGCACCCAAAAAGCTTGAAAGTCTCAGAACAAGATATGGTCAATGTCAGCACAACCTCGACACCTGGAAGAGAGGGTGCTGCCTTACAGGCACCCCCGATGGCATGCTCTGCCCTCTGCCAAGCGCATTGACGTCATCTACACTGAGTCCAGCTGGCTGGTTCTAAATACATTCGTTTTTTCCATTATTCAGAATGGAGGAAGGGGAGAAGAAATTCTGACCAGTCCAGCAACATCCATCTCAGAGGGATGTCACCCAAGCTGTCCTTGCAAACCTTTTAAGGATGTTGCCAACATACCCTTAATAGGAACCACGTGCGTGAGAATGTGCTAAGTTGCTTCAGTCGTGTCCAAATCTTTGCGATCCCAGGGACTGTAGCCCGCCCTCCTCTGTCCATGGGATTTTCCAGGCAAGAATACTGGAGAGGGTTGCCATTTCCTCTTTCAGTGGATCATCCCGACCCAGGGATCAAACCCACGTCTCCTGTGGCTTCTGCATCGAAGGCAGATTCTTTAGCGCTGAGACACCTGGGAAGCCATGACAGAAGCTATTACTTCAAAGACTCACAGCAGTGTGTCCACACACTATTTCCTATCTGGATGATGTCCCCTCTGATTGCACTGTCCGCCCTCTGATGGCCTCAACCCCCAGCACCTGTCTCCTTACCCACGGCAAGGAGCAGAAAAATCACACCCCATCTGGAGGTGTAGCTCTACACAATCTCACATCTCAGTTGAGGACTGACTATGCACACAGCCTTGCACACTTGTGTTCAGTTGTGTCCGACTCTTTGCGACCCCCTGGACCGTAGCCCGCCAGGCTCTTCTGTCCATGGGATTCTCCAGGCAAGAACACTGGAGATGGTTGCCACCTCCTTCTCCAGGGGATCTTCCTGACCAGGGATCCAACCCCAGTCTCCTACTTCTCCTGCACTGGCGGGTGGATTCTGTACGGCTGAGCCACGTGGGAGGCCCAATCCTCAGCTAATGAATCCTCCCACGTGGGAGGTCAGGGGATTCAGCTCTAGGGACACCCCAACTGGGGACGTGACCTCACAGGCTGACTGCAGATGGACAGGGAATTCTGAGAGATGAGAGACTGGGAATAATTTAAATATCACNTCTCCTACTTCTCCTGCACTGGCGGGTGGATTCTGTACGGCTGAGCCACGTGGGAGGCCCAATCCTCAGCTAATGAATCCTGATGGGGGAGGTCAGGGGATTCAGCTCTAGGGACACCCCAGCTGGGGACGTGACCTCACAGGCTGACTGCAGATGGACAGGGAATTCGGAGAGATGAGAGACTGGGAATAATTTAAATATCATTGCATGAACTGACAGCCCCTTCTGCAACTTTCTGGGGGCTATTTCAGTAGTCACTTCAGTAGATCAACTGCTAACGGAGGGGGGCAGTTCTCCAGCACAGAAACGGCGAGCAGGCAGGAGATGGGGGCGAGGAGAACCAGCGTGCGGATCGGGGAGCAAGGCTGCCTTCTTGTCATTTCATCCCCACGGCAGCTGCTCTGCTGATGCCAGGATGTTGACTCAGAATCCTCTGTGCAGCCACACACCTGGGTCCCCGTGCAGCCTGGCTGAATATCAGGGCCTCTTCATAACATCAGGGCATTTCCCTCTCTGCTTTTCCATTCCTCTCTTGCTAAGAGCAAAAAGAAAAGATGAAAAGGAGACCTTTTGAAGACATACTGTTCACGAGCCCACTCTTCACTCTGCTTGGTCTTTCGTATCTGTGGATTCAGCAAAGTATTTTCAGGACTCCACTACCCAGAGGATGTAAGGACCTCTCTCAAATACGAAAACTCAGCCATCTCCTTTCTCAGGATTTTTCAGATAAGTCATCGAAGAGACATTTTCATCATTTAATAAATTTCGTGTCATTTTTAAAGCATTTAATTCTTCCATTCCTCATCCTCAGCCCTTTTATCGTGTAACTGCTATGCGCCATGTACTGGGGACTCAGAAGCAATTATGAGATAAAAGAGACAGCATCCTCCCTGAACACGCCAAGTGTATGGTGATCACTAAATAGTAAGTAATTTTTTTTAATTAATAGCAAGGATAAAGTTCAGAGTGTGCTGTATATAAGATATTATGACAAGGGGTGGGAAGAAGAGGGTGGGACTAATTGAGAGAATAGGATGGACGTGTGTGCTGTACCTTGTGCAGAGCAGATAGCTAGAGGGAAGCTGCCGTGTGGCCCAGAGAGCTCAGCTCAGCGCTCAGTGACGACCCGGAGGGATGGGATGGCGGGGTGGGAGGTTCAGAGGGAAGGAACATATGCACACGTACAGCTGATTCACTTCACTGGACAGCAGGAATTAACACATTGTAACGCAGTTATGCTCCAATTACTTTTTTTTATTTTTTTGAAAAGAAAAGAAATGAGAGCCTAGCATCCAGGTTGGAATTGTTATAACCACTTTGGAAGTAATTTCATTGTATACAATCAAATTCAGAGTGTAGGACACCCAACACAGCAGTGAAATAAAGGTCATTGAAAACAACAGCAACGAAAGTGTCTTAGGGTTATATACCTTCTCCAGTATATTTACCTTACAGAAACAAAGAAAGAAAAAGATATTATGAGAACAAA
>SJYW01028673.1:10457-23396 GCA_006410735.1 Raphicerus campestris | reverse complement strand
CCCGACCCAGGGATCCAACCTGTGTTTTGTCTCCTGCATTGGCACGTGAATTCTTTATCATTGAGCCACCAGGGAAGCCAAAGATAAATAAGTAGTAGGGATGTAATGTACAAGATAATATATTTAACACTGCCATATGTTACACATGAATAATAAGAGAGTAAATCTTGAATTCTCATCACAATTTTTTTTCTATTTCTTTGATTTTATATCTACTTAAGATGATGCATGCTATGCTAAGTCGCTTCAGTCATGTCCAGCTCTGTGCGACCCCATTGACAGCAGCCCACCAGGCTCCTCTGTCCACAGGATTCTCCAGGTAAGAATACTGGAGTGGATTGCCATTTCCTTCAACAGACGATCTTCCCTTCCGACCCAGGGATCGAACCCAGGTCTCTTACCTTATAGGCAGATTCTTTACCATCTGAAATTTGTACAGTATTATATGTCAATTATATATCAGCAAAACTGGAAGAAAATAATAGTGGAATAACAATAATAAGAAAACTAGCAGCTGAATACTTTCTGNGTTGCCTTTTATATTGGGTGTTAATCAGTCAGTTGTGTCTGTCTCCCTGCCACCCCATGGAATATAACCCCCCAGGCTCCTCTGTCCATGGGATTTCCCAGGCGAGAATACTGGAGTGGGTTGCCATTTCCTTCTCCAGGGGATATTCCCGACCCAGGGATCCAACCTGTGTTTTGTCTCCTGCATTGGCACGTGAATTCTTTATCATTGAGCCACCAGGGAAGCCAAAGATAAATAAGTAGTAGGGATGTAATGTACAAGATAATATATTTAACACTGCCATATGTTACACATGAATAATAAGAGAGTAAATCTTGAATTCTCATCACAATTTTTTTTCTATTTCTTTGATTTTATATCTACTTAAGATGATGCATGCTATGCTAAGTCGCTTCAGTCATGTCCAGCTCTGTGCGACCCCATTGACAGCAGCCCACCAGGCTCCTCTGTCCACAGGATTCTCCAGGTAAGAATACTGGAGTGGATTGCCATTTCCTTCAACAGACGATCTTCCCTTCCGACCCAGGGATCGAACCCAGGTCTCTTACCTTATAGGCAGATTCTTTACCATCTGAAATTTGTACAGTATTATATGTCAATTATATATCAGCAAAACTGGAAGAAAATAATAGTGGAATAACAATAATAAGAAAACTAGCAGCTGAATACTTTCTGAATATAAATGATTATTTTAATCTTTTAATTTTTGGAGTAATTCGTTATGCACCAATAGCAACCAGAACAATATAAAGGATATGAAAATACCAGGTTTGATAATAGATAGTGCACAAAGCCTAAAATATTTACTATCTGGTCCTTTACAAAGAAATTTTCTCAACACAGGTCCTAGACCAAAGGGCACAACTAAACTTCCACAATCATTACTATTAAGATATGATGTTGATTAAGTACTAATATTCATGCATTTCAGGGTAAATTTCAGGTAACATTTCATTCATTTAGGAGGGTAACTTTAATACAATTTTAATCTTACAAAAAATCATTCCATGTATTTTTGAAACGACTAATTCTTGAGTGTTGAAAACCCATGCACTAAAAGTTGGTGGCCTAGTAGGAAGAGCCTAGAATTCAGACTTGGAACTTAAAAAAAAATATTTAACTTCTTTTAGGCCCAGTTGGTTTGCCCATCCATCTGTCAAATGGGACAATGGATAGCAGTCAAAAGACTGGCGGTGGACTTCCCTAGTGGTCTAGTTGTTAAGAACCCACCTGCCAGTGCAGAGGGTGCAGGTTTGATCCCTGGTCTGGGAAGATCCCACATACCTTGGAGCAACTAGCCTGTGGGCCACGACTACTGAGCCTGCATTCCCTTTCCACAGAAAGGGGGGCCAGTGCAGTGAGAAGCCCTACTGCAACTAGAGACTGGTCCCTGCTCGTCACAGCTGGAGAAAGCCCGCTCACAGCAAAAGAGACCCGGCACAGCCAAAAAGAGAGAAATTACTTTAAAAACACACATGTACTCTAGGTGGAAGTATAAATTGATATAGCCACTTTGGAAAACAACGTCTACTAAGGCTAAACATTCATGTACATTTTGACTCAGCAGTTGCAGTCTTGGTATGTTTCCACAGAAATATGTCCTTGTGTCCACCAAAAGATATGAAGAAGACTGATTAGTATGCTTAAAACTATAGCAATGCAAGTGTCCATCAGGCGAAAAAGAGTGTTATAATCCTATAATGCGTTATAATACAGGCATGAAAATAAGCAGACTACAAACACAAACAACATGGGGTAAACATCACAAATATAACACTGACACTTCCATTGTAAATCCTTCTCTCTCTCCTGCCTACAAAAACACTTATCAGTGGAGTCACAAAGGGGGACAGATTTGTGGTCACAAGAAAGAATTTAGGGAGAGGGAAAAGCAGAAGCAGACCCTGGAACTCAACCTGATGTCTGACATTCCCAGCTGTTGGAGTTTATTAAGGGAAAAACATTATGCATTTTATGCTTATATATTTTAATTTGGATTAATTCCCCAAGTGGAGGCTGAGATGGGTCAAAGAAATGAACACTGTATTAGCTTTTATTTATTTTTATTATTTTATTTATTATTTGTTGAATCATGGAGTAAGCAAGGGAGTTCCAGAAAAATATCTACTTCTGGTTCTTTGACTACCTTAAAGCCTTTAACTGTGTGGATCACAAAAAAACTGTGGAAAATTCTTAAAGAGATGGGAATACCAGACCACATACCTGTCTCCTGAGAAACTTGTATTTGGGTCAAGAAGCAACAGTTAGAACTGGACTTGGAAGAACAGGCTGATTCCAAATTGGGAAAGAAGTACAACAAGGCCGTGTATTGTCATCCTGCTTATTTAAATTCTATGCAGAGAACACCACATGAAATGCCAGGCTGGATGAAGCACAAGCTGGAATCAAGATTGCCAGGAGAAATACCAATAACCTCAAATATGCAGATGATACCACTCTAATGACAGAAAGTGAAGAAGAACTAAAGAGCCTCTTGATGAAGGCGAAAGAGGAGAGTGAACAGCTTGCTCAAAACTCAACATTCAAAAAGCTAAGATCATGGCATCCAGTCCCATCACTTCATGGCAAATAGATGGGGGAAAAGTGGAAACAGTGGCAGATTTTATTTTCTTGGGCTCCAAAATCACTGCAGATGGTGACTGCAGCCATGAAATTAAAAGATGCTTGCTCCTTAGAAGGAAAGTTAAGGCAAATCTAGACAGCATATTAAAAAGCACAGACATTACTTTGCCAACAAAGGTCCATACAGTCAGATCTATGGTAGACTACATCAGTAGTCATGTACAGATGTGAAAGTTGGACCATACAGAAGGCTGAATACCGAAGAATTGATGCTTTCAAATTGCGGTGCTTGAGAAGACTCTTGAGAGTCCCTTGGACTGCAAGGAGATCAAACCAGTAAACCCTAAAGGAAACCAACCCTGAGTATTCATTGGAAGAACTGTTGCTGAAGCTGAAGCTCCAATACTTTGACCACTTTATATGGAAGGTTGACTCATTAGAAAAGACCCTGATGTTGGGAAAGATTGAAAGCAAAAGGAGAAGGGAGTGACAGAGGATAAGATGGTTGGATGGCATCACCAATACAATGGACATGAGTTTGAGCAAACTCCAGGAAATAGTGGAAGACAGAGGAATCTGGCATGCTGCAGTCCATGGGGTCACAAAGAGTGGGAAATGACTTAGCGACTGAACAAATAGCTTTTCTTTTAAATCATTTCCTGTCAAGCAGATTAATGCAGAGAAACAGTTTCTATAAGCTTCTGATAGGTCCAAACACTCAAAGGCTAATACTGTGTCTGATAGACCAGACACTAGAGTGAAATTTGGGAGATCACCTGGGTCCTGGTGTCGGTTCTCACCCAGTAGCTATGTGACCTTGGGTAATGCCCTTCACCTCTCTGTGAAGATCCCATCTGGGAAAAGACATTGTGTTCCTAAATGGGATAGAATTCACTATACCAGTCAAATTATTTTAGCAAGAGCAATAACTATGAGTCTTATGATTTCTTACAACAAAATTCCCAGTGGTGTACGACAAAATATCTGGTCAAACATCATGTCTTCCCAAAGTTACATGGTCCCCAAATAACTCCAGTTCCCAAGAGCTGACATTTTTCACACTTACCTCTGTGTAAGGAACATTTTTAAGGAGGACTTAGTTACATCATAGACAGGTTTCCAGATTTCAGAAGAATTCTAGGGCACCAGCAGAGGTGGTGAGCAGCAGGACTGGCTGAGTCACAACCCCTAGAGGGACGCTAGGCAGCATGGCAAGGGCTGGATTGACAACCTGCTAGAGGGGATTATAGAGCTTCATGCTCCGCTCGTGCTCACCAATAATCCTAGATTTGCTTTTAAAGTCCTTCTTATTAAGAAGAAAGCATAAATGTCCACTTTTTCAAGCTTTCTTCCCCTCCACCCAACACTCATTTCATCCTCTTATTCAGGAGTGACTGGTCATGATCAAAAAGGAGGAGGCTGATGATAGGTTAGGAATCGGGGCCAAGCCCACCTTACTGGTCTCTGTCTTCAGATGAGGTTTTCATCCTGTCAAGTTAATATTTTGGGTTTTATTTTGTCAGGCACACATGCTTGGTGATGAAAAAAAATAATTTTAATATTCGAATAGCTTGACAAAAAAGATGGTGGGGGAGAGTCATATTTCTCTTGATCTATTACCACCTATTAATATAATTAATACCATACCATTATATTAATATAATCAAGAGGCAAGTCCTTCACTGGCTGAGCTAGTGGAGAATGGGACATGAACTACTCTCATTGGATGCTCTCATTCTCAGAATGACACATAATTGCAGATCATTAAGGCTTATGTTTTTAAAAATGAAAGATTATAGGCCAGAAAAGAACAAAAACAAATCTGAATGAAATATAATTTCAGAATCTTGGAAACTTGACAAAGATATTATTTTTTGAAAATTTTGATTTGTCTCTTTCTGGGCATTTTGTTGCTGTTATTTATTAAAATGAATTCAAAATAAGTTTATGGTATTTTTATTCTGTTAACACTGTTTCTCCCTGATTCACACTTGCAATATGTTATTTACTGTAGTCGCAGCTGGTGGCTGAAAGTAAAGCGTCTGCCTGCAATGCAGGAAACTTGGGTTCTATGCCTGAGTTGGGAAGATCCCCTGGAGAAGGAAATGGCAACCCTCTCCAGTACTCTTACCTGGAAAATTCCATAGATGGAGGAGCCTGATACGCTACAGTCAATGGGATCACAAAGAGTCATACATGACTGAGCAACTTCACTTCCCTTATTTAGCCTTTTCCAAAAACACAGCATCAGAGCAAGATTTTTCCTCATTTGCCCATCAGGTTAAAAGTCAGATGTACTTATTATCCCCTTCAGTCTTTAGCATCAAGCCAGGTTTGTCTCTCTATTCACCAGATTCACCTGTCTCAATCACCCCTGCACTCTCAGCTGAATTATCAGCATTAAAATGTTATTTTATTAATGCTTCTGTTTATTTCCTGAATTTACAAGTGCAAAACAGCCAAAACATAAAACTGTCCTAATGGATTCAATATATCAAAATGCATTCTAGCACAATATGTTATGAGACCAATGTGCTACAATAACT
The DNA here is from genome assembly GCA_006410735.1 of Raphicerus campestris. Classification (NCBI taxonomy): domain Eukaryota; kingdom Metazoa; phylum Chordata; class Mammalia; order Artiodactyla; family Bovidae; genus Raphicerus; species Raphicerus campestris. Next base: position 17,738 of record SJYW01028673.1, on the reverse strand, counting down.
TTAGTAAAAACAGCTGTATGGCATAGTGACAAATATTGGCGCAACAACAATTAGCAACAACAGTTAGCATGATACAAAATTACTTAGTAAATTTCTTTTTCGGAAAATATCCATAGCTCTTTCCCTGACACACAGCTCTGAAAAGAACCTTCATTTTCCCAAATTTATTTTGATGTGTAGGTCAATCACGTGGCATCCCACTCTGCCAGGTGAATTTACTTGTTGCTGAGTTTGCGATAGTTTGTCTGGGTCTTTGCAGTAAAATCCTTTTTTCAAGTCCTTTAATAAGATTTTTCTAATATTTCTAATGTTTTTCTAATATGTCAGATAATGATAAATTACTCCTGATGAGAAAGTCAATTTTTGTGCATCTGGTCTCTAAAGATGGTAATATTAGTATCTGACCATGAAACAAACATCATGTTAGCAAAGGAGATTACTTAAGGGTTTTTTCCCTTTAACATTGTAAAGTGAATCATTTTACTCAATTTGAAATATTGTTTGGTTCATCTTTTCTCATACCAGATGTAATTGCTAATCATTTATGCAGAATTTTTATATCCTTATTTATAAATGTGACCACTCAAAACTCTTTTTAGTGTGCTGTTTTCATATTATGCTATGCTAAGTTGTTTCAGTCGTGTCCAACTATTTGCACCCCTAATGGACCATAATCCACCAGGCTCCTCTGTCCATAGGATTCTCCAGGCAAGAATACTGGAGTGGGTTGCCATGCCCTCCTCCAGGGGATCTTCCCGACCCAGGGATTGAACCCGTGTCTCTTATGTTTCCTGCATCAGAAGGCAGGTTCTTTACCACTAGTGCCACCTGGGAAGCCCCTTTCATATTCTATTTCCTTTAAATAAAAATGTAATTTTCTTCATTATCTGACACTACTTCATTAACAACAACAAAAGTGTTTGTGTCTGTGCCAAGTCTCTTCAGTTGTGTCCAACTCCTTGTGACCCTATGGACCGTAGCCCGCCAGGCTCCTCTGTCCATGGGAATACTCCAGGCAAGAATATGGAGTGGGTTGCCATGGCCTCCTCCAGTGGATCTTCCCAACCCAGGGATCAAACCCACATCTCTTATGTCTCCTGCATTGGTGGGTTGGGCGGGGTGTGGTTCTTTACCATGTGGGCCACCAGGGAAGCCTAACAGCAAAAATACTTTTTAAGTATTGGACCATTAAGAAATGGTCTGACATTAAGTACATTTGGAAACTTGGCCATTTGGGATGGCAGTTCCTTGGTGACCTCAATTTCTTTCATTTCCTTAATCCTTAAGTCTTTTTGTGGGGAGGGGAGAAGGTTAATTTCTGAGATTTATACTTTCCACATATCCACATATTTTATCAAAATTCTCCAATTAAAATAAATTATTTTTAAAAAATTTTCAATGTATCATCACAAATGTTTGAAAGAAATATCCTTTCTATAGAATAATACTGTTTGTATAATTCCTTTTTTTCTCACTGAGGAGATTACTCAGATGTGTAATCTTTTCCCCCAGGCAACAGCTCTCATATTTATTCACCAAGTATACATTTAAGGCTGTTTTTCTGGGATTAAAGCATTGTCAAGAAAAGAACATTTATCTTGATTGACTTTTAAGGATATTTTACTTTTTTATAAATATGTTTACTTCTGTTTGTGTTTTGTATTTGGAGACTGGTTTTGCCATTTTTCTTTTTATTGCAATTCACTGAGGTTTTTGTTCAGAACTGGAGGCAGTGGCTTGCCAGACTGGTCCCATTTTGCAGGAGCTCCTTCCCTAGGTTGGAGAGTTACTATTCAAGCCAGGGTTGCTTAGCCAGGCTTTTAAATACTCGGTTGGTGCACGTACATGGCCTGCATGCTTTCTCTGGCATTATGGACCTGGTTTACAGAAGTCAGATTCTCAAAGGCCTGAAACTGAATTTTTTTCAACTTAGGTGCTGTAGATGGCGCCTGCAAAGTGCTCTCTAGGGCTAGGTGAAGGCTACAGAAGCTTTTAGATAGTCTGATTATTCCATACCTTTCATTTGGCTCTTGCCAGGTAGAACTATGCTATCACATATAACTACATTAGGTTATTGACAGAGTTTCCTGCATTACATTTCATTCAATCAGATGTTAGTTGCTCAGTTGTCTCCAACTCTTGGTGGACCCCTGGTTCCTCTGTCTATGGAATTCTCCAGGCAAGAATACTGGAGAGGATACTTTCCCTTCCCTAGGGGATCTTTGTGACCCAGGGATCAAACGTGGGTCTCCCAAATTGCAGGCGGATTCTTTACCGTCTGAGCTAGCTCCTTATTGCAAAATTCAGACTTAAATTGAAGAAAGTAGGGAAAACAGTAGGCCATTCAGTTCTGNTATAAGAGACAGCCCTAGGGGATCTTTGTGACCCAGGGATCAAACGTGGGTCTCCCAAATTGCAGGCGGATTCTTTACCGTCTGAGCTAGCTCCTTATTGCAAAATTCAGACTTAAATTGAAGAAAGTAGGGAAAACAGTAGGCCATTCAGTTCTGATCTAAATCTAACCCCTTACGATTATACAGTGGAAGTGACAAATAGATTGAAGGGATTATCTGATACAGAGTGCATAAAGAACTATGGATGGAAGTTCATAACATTGTACGGGAGACAGTGACCAAAACATCCCAAAGAAAAAGGAAAGCAAGACAAAATTGTTGTCTGAGGTTACCTTGAACTTCCCTGGTGGTTCAGATGGTAAAGAATCCACCTGCAGTGGGTGAGACCTGGGTTCGATTCCTGGGTTGGGAAGATCCCCTCAAGGAGAGCATGGCAAGTCACTTTGAAAACAGACTATAATGAACACATAGAGATAGTATAGTAGATATTGCAAGCACAGGTAACTCCCTAGGGTTTTGTGACTTGGTTTTCTATACTTCATTTCATCCAGTCAGATGTTGCATCTACACAAGGCTTAATCTGCATGCAATATATAAATATGGAAAATACCCTTGCCACTGCCTTTCTATCCTAGATTCTCTAACTTTCTGTCCTTCCCAGCTGAGCATTCCTCTCTGTCTATCTTTGCCCAGAAGGCTGGCAAGAAAGCCACTTCTAACACAGACAAGGATAGGTGAATAGAGATAGCACAGTAACAACTGCAAGCACATATAACTCCCGAGAACATTTTGACAAGTTTTATTTGCATTGCGTGAAATTAGACGTAGCTTGTATGCAAGGCCTTATTGAAATACAGCATATATAAACAGACCCTATAGACCTCCATTGCCTTACTTTTTCATTTCAAGACACTGTAAAGGTCTGTCCTTCTTAACTGAGCATTCCTCTAAGTCTGTCTTTGCCCAGAAGGGTGGCAAGAAAGCTATTTCCAAAACAGGGAAGAATAGATGGATTGAGATAGTCCAGGAACTATTGCAAGCACATATAACTTTGTCAACTTTTGTGACAGAGTTTTTTGTGCTGCATTTCATCCAATGAAATATTACCTCTACACAAGGCCTTATTTTCAACTGTTGTGGTTCAGTTGCTCAGTCATGTTCCACTCTTTGCAACCCCATGGTCTGCAGCACACCAGGCTTCCCTGTCCATCGCCATGTCAGGGGGCATGCTCAAACTCATGTTCATTGAGTTGGTGATGCCATCCAGCCATCTTGTCCTCTGTCATCCACTTCTCCTCCTGCCTTCAATCATTCCCAGCATCAGGGTCTTTTCTAATGATTCACTCTTCTTCATCAAGTGGCCAAAGTATTGGCACTTCAGCTTCAGCATCAGTCCTTCCAACGAATATTCAGGGTTGAAATGAAATATAATTCTGAAGGAACGTAGATTACATTTATTTAAAGTTTTAGCTGTAGTCACTAACTTGATTTTATTTTTCGCCTTTTTAGGTTATAAACCATATGGAGCTAATTATCATTCCCACATTAATTTCAGTGGATCAAAGAGTTAGGCAAATGTGTTTTAAGTATATATTGAATATTATTTTTATGCTCCTCAGTACTCTCACTGTTTATCAGAATATCTTCCATATATACTGTTTCATGATGGATTATCAATATAAATAATTTATGTGTGGTTTAATATGCCTCACAGCTGGACAAAGAGAAATCCTTTGCATTCCACTCCCCAAAGGTAACCACTGCTACTGTCTGATTAGTACTTGGCATACAATTTTCTATGTATATTGAAATATACATACATAAATAGATACCTTGGTCTACTCATCAACTGATTTACTAATTTGTTAGATATGAAATTGGAATCACAGAATAACACTGATCTGCTACTCACATTCTTCACTTAACAAGGTGTGTGCTTTTAAATTATTTTCATTAAGGTGTAAATTAAAGAAAATAAAATTCCCTCCTTTCAGTGTCCAGTTCTGTAAGCCTTGAAAGGTACATACAATTATATAACCACTACACAATCATGATATGCAAGAGTTCCATTATGCCAAAAAAAATCTCCTGTGCCTTTTTGTAGTTAACCTGAAAATGACCTATGTGTTTTCTGACTCCCCAATTTGTATAGCTCTAGATTTTTACTTTTATTTTTACTTTAATAATGTTCTATATATTTTTCATTTCCCTTGAGACTTCCTCTTTGACCCATGAATTAAATATGTATTGTTCAGTTTCCCAGTTCTTGGAGATTTCATGTTATCTTGCTTCCCTGGTGGCTCAGAGGTTAAAGCGTCTGCCTGCAATGCGGGAGACCTGGGTTCGATCCCTGAGTTGGGAAGTTCCCCTGGAGAAGGAAATGGCAACCCACTTCAGTATTCTTGCCTGGAGAATCCCATGGATGGAGGAACCTGGTGGGCTACAGTTCACGGGGTTGCAAAGAGTCGGACACGACTGAGCAACTTCACTTCACTTCACTTCATTCCATTATTGTCAGATAACATAATTTGTTTAGTTTCAGTTTTTCTAATTTAGTAAGATTTGGTTCTTGACTCAGTCTATCTTGCTGAATGTTCTGTGTGCATTTGAAAAGAATGTGCATTCTGCTGTTTTTGGGTGGACCACTCTATAAATGTCAATTAAATCTAGTTGGTTGATGGTGGTGTTCAGTTCATCTATAACTTTGCTGATTTTTGCCTACTAATTCTATCTATTAGTGAGAGAGGAATATTGAAGATTCCAATTATAACTGTGGATTTGTCTATTCCCCTTTCAGTTCCTTCAGTTTTGCTTCATGTATTTTAAGACTGTTGTTAGCTATAATACATATTTATAATTATTGTATCTTCCTGGTGAATTGACTGATCCTCTTTATCCCTGGTAAGTATGTTTGTTTTCAAGTTGATATTGTCTGATAGTATAATCTATAGATTCTCCTGCTTTCTTCTGATCAGTGTTTACATGGTGTGTTTTTATTCATCGTTTTAAGCTACCAATGTCATTATATTTGAAGTGAGTTTCTTGTAGACAACATATAGTTGAAGCATTATTTGTGTTTCACATTGTTGTTTTTTAAATCCATTCTGACAATCTAGTTCATTTAGTTATGTAGTGAAGCCATTGACATTTAATTATTGGTGGTATGTTTTGATTTAGATCTACCACTTTATTTTCCACGTTTTGTTGGTCCTCTCTGTTTTTCATTACTCTCTGTCCCCTTTCTTGCTTTCCTCGGGGTTATTTGAAAGCCTTTGAGTATCTCATTTTAATTTTTTTTACTCTGATTTTGAATATCTCTCTTTGTATAACATTTTTGTGATTGCTCTGTGGATTATAAATTACTACTTAACTTTTTACAGTCTATTCAGAATCAGTATGTTACCACTTCAATTGATATGTAATATGTCCTGTTACCACCCCCTTTTATGCTATATTTGCCTTATGCATTATATCTATATTGAAATGTACATAGGTATCTACTATAGCTAATTTATTGAAAACTCCATCAGTCAACATTATATTTTGCTGTGGTTTTCCACTTCATGGTCCAACTCTCACACATCCGTACATGACTAGTGAAAAAAGTATAGCTTCTATGATATGGACCTTTGTCAACAAAGTGATGTCTCTAGTCTTTAATATACTGTCTAGGTTTGTCATAGCTTTTCTTCCAAGGAGCAAGCATCTCTAATTTCATGGCTCCTGCCACCATCTGTAGTGACTTTGATAAAGTCTGTCACTGTTTCCATTGTTTCCCCATCTATTTGCCATGAAGTGATGGGACCAGATGCCAGTCCCATCTTCATTTTTTGAATGTTGAGTTTTAAACCAGCTTTTTCATTCTCCTCTTTCACCTTCATCAAGAGGCTTTTTAGTTCCTTATCACTTTCTGCCATTAGAGCGGTATTATCTGCATATCTGAGGCTGTTGATATTTCTCACAGCAATCTTCATCCCAGCTTGAGCTTCATCCAGCCCTGGCATCTTATATGATGTATTCTGCATAGAAGTGAAATAAGCAGGGTGACAACATACAGCCTTTTTGTACTCCTGTCTCTTATACACATCTCCCTTTTATGCTATATTTGCCTTATGCATTATATCTATATTGAAATGTACATAGGTATCTACTATAGCTAATTTATTGAAAACTCCATCAGTCAACATTATATTTTGCTGTGGTTTTCCACTTCATGGTCCAACTCTCACACATCCGTACATGACTAGTGAAAAAAGTATAGCTTCTATGATATGGACCTTTGTCAACAAAGTGATGTCTCTAGTCTTTAATATACTGTCTAGGTTTGTCATAGCTTTTCTTCCAAGGAGCAAGCATCTCTAATTTCATGGCTCCTGCCACCATCTGTAGTGACTTTGATAAAGTCTGTCACTGTTTCCATTGTTTCCCCATCTATTTGCCATGAAGTGATGGGACCAGATGCCAGTCCCATCTTCATTTTTTGAATGTTGAGTTTTAAACCAGCTTTTTCATTCTCCTCTTTCACCTTCATCAAGAGGCTTTTTAGTTCCTTATCACTTTCTGCCATTAGAGCGGTATTATCTGCATATCTGAGGCTGTTGATATTTCTCACAGCAATCTTCATCCCAGCTTGAGCTTCATCCAGCCCTGGCATCTTATATGATGTATTCTGCATAGAAGTGAAATAAGCAGGGTGACAACATACAGCCTTTTTCTACTCCTTTCCCAATTCAGAAACAGTCTGTTATTCCATATCTGGTTCTATTGCTTCTTGTCCTGCACACAGGTTTCTCAGGAGATGGATAAGGGGGTCCGGTAGTCCCATCTCTAAGAGTTCTCCACATTTTGTTGTGAGCCACATAGTCAAAGGCTTTAGCATAGTCAATGAAGCAGATGTGGTGTTTTGTTTTTTTTTTTTTTGCGGGGG
>SJYW01028672.1:2636-13084 GCA_006410735.1 Raphicerus campestris | reverse complement strand
CCACTGGTTCAATGAGAGTCAATAAATAAATGAATAGCTATCTATTTATTGAGTACCTATTAAGTGCTGGGCATTGTGCTCTGCTGGGGAGATCAATTCTTGAACAGAAAAGTGTCCACAGATGAAATAAGATCTGCTCTTCCTCCTCACCCCTATTTCTCTTCAGCCTTTAGCTCCCTGACTTACTGACCACATCTGTGGGCTTGGGCCCCACTCAGCAAAAGGTGCATAAAATGCTATCTTATTGAACTGGGACTTGTCTGCACTATGGATCTCCTGGTTATAATCCCTTATTTCTGTGGCCAGGACCACTCACTGGGTCCTTTCTGTGCCTTGCTTGCCCAGACCCCTGTTTCCCAACTGCTCATCTAAGATTTGGCTTCTTTTTAAATTTTTTACCTATTTATTATTCAAGCATAGTTAATATACAATGTTGTGTTAGTTTCAAGTGATTCAAATTCTTTTCCATTATAGGTTATTACAAAATACTAAGAACAGTTCCTTGTGCTATACAGTAGGTAGGTCCTTGTTGTTTACCTATTTTATTAATAAAAATAGTAGTGTGTATCCCGGAGAAAGGCGTGGCAAGCCATTCCAGTATTTTTGCCTGGAGAATCCCATGGACAGAGGAGCCTGGCAGGCTACAGTCCGTGGGGTCGCAAAGAGTCAGACACGTGTGAGCAGCTAAGCACAGCACAGCATAGTAATGGGTATATGTTAATCTCAGACTCCTAATTTATTTTTCCTTCACACCCCAACATTCCCTTTGGTACCCATAAATGTGTTTTCTATGTTTGTGAGTCTGTCTCTGTTATGTAAGTAAGTTTATTTGTAATATCAGTTTTTAGATTTCACATGTAAACAATATCATACAATATTTATCTTTTTCAAGATTCGGCTTCTTGCAAAGGGAGGGGCTGGAGGTAGGAATGAATTGGGAGTTTAGGATTAACAGATAAAAAGCATTTTATATAGAACAGATAAACAAGGTCCTACTGGGGACCACAGAAAAATATATTCAATATCCTGTGATAACCGTAACGNTTGGCTTCTTGCAAAGGGAGGGGGTGGGGGTAGGAATGAATTGGGAGTTTAGGATTAACAGATAAAAAGCATTTTATATAGAACAGATAAACAAGGTTCTACTGGGGACCACAGAAAAATATATTCAATATCCTGTGATAACCATAACAGAAAAGAATATGAACAGGAATGTCTATATAACTGAATCACTTTGTTGTTTAGCAGAAATTCACACAACACTGTAAATCAACTACACTTTAATTTTTTAAAAAAGATTTGGCTTCTTGCATTAGCTTGACTTCTCTGACTTCTTTTCTCTCACCTAACTCTGCCCCCAGCTTGACCATGGGCTCTCAGATTTCCCCTTGAATTTGGCTCCATCAGGCCAAGCCACTGGTTTTCATTGTCTTGTCTCACAATCTCTGTCTTTGATTTCCAATCCTTCTGATGCATATCTTGCTCTCAGGCAGGTCTTCTTGCTAGAAGAAAGAAAGAGAAAATTTATGAATATGTGTTCCTACATAAGAGTATGTTACTGTTGAAACAACCGTAATATCAGATTGAAAAGAAGAAAAAGAATAGAAATATCCAATAAGATGGTGAGGAAAAATGGAGCTAAATGTTGTAAAGTCTTTATACCATCTGTAACTTTAAAATTTTATACATTGACTTTTTTAGGGTTAAGTGCTTAAAGAATAGAAACAGCATGTATAACTCTCTAATAGAAGGAAAATAGAAATAATTAAAAATAAATAGAAAAGAAGACAACAAAGANTTGCTCTCAGGCAGGTCTTCTTGCTAGAAGAAAGAAAGAGAAAATTTATGAATATGTGTTCCTACATAAGAGTATGTTACTATTGAAACAACAACAGTAATATCAGATTGAAAAGAAGAAAAAGAATAGAAATATCCAATAAGATGGTGAGGAAAAATGGAGCTAAATGTTGTGAAGTCTTTATACCATCTGTAACTTTAAATTTTTATACATTGACTTTTTTNAACCGTAATATCAGATTGAAAAGAAGAAAAAGAATAGAAATATCCAATAAGATGGTGAGGAAAAATGGAGCTAAATGTTGTAAAGTCTTTATACCATCTGTAACTTTAAAATTTTATACATTGACTTTTTTAGGGTTAAGTGCTTAAAGAATAGAAACAGCATGTATAACTCTCTAATAGAAGGAAAATAGAAATAATTAAAAATAAATAGAAAAGAAGACAACAAAGAAAAGGAAAACAAATGGAAGTAGAACAAATATAAGCATAAATTAAGACATAGATTTTTAACCTGAAGTGTTAGAACTTAAAAAAACTTGAATGAATTAAACTCTCCAGGAAAAAACAACCAAAATTCTAAATGTGTTCTGGCTATACATTTCTATACGTGCTGTTTTCAAGAGAAAAAATTCTAAAACACAAGGATATAAAAAGGTTAAAAATAATAGGATGAGAAAAATACAGGTAACAAATATTAATTAACAGATGTCTTAGGAGAGTTCATTAATATGAAATAAAAATTCCATAAGAAATCTGTATGCAGGTCAAGAAGCAACAGTTAGAACTGACCATGGAAAAACAGTCTGGTTCCAAATCGAAAAATGAGTATATCAAGGCTGTATATTGTCACCCTGCTTATGTAACATGTAAGTAGAGTACATCATATGAAATGCCAGTCTGGATGAAGCACAAGCTGGGATCAAGATTGCTGGGAGAAATATCAATAACCTCAGATATACAGATGACACCACCCTTATGGCAGAAAGAGAAGAACTAAAGAGCCTCTTGATGAAAGCGAAAAAGGAGAGTGAAAAAGTTGGCTTAAAATTCAACATTCAGAAAACTAAGATCATGGCATCTGGTCCCATCACTTCATGTCAAATAGATGGGGAAACAGTGGAAACAGTGTCAGATTTTATTTTGGGGGGCTCTAAAATCACTGCAGATGGTGATTGCAGCTGTGAAACTAAAAGATGCTTACTCTTGGAAGGAAAGTTAAGACCAACCTAGATAGCATATTAAAAAGCAGAGACATTAGTTTGCCAACAAAGGTAAGTCTAGTCAAGCCTATGGTTTTTCCAGTAGTCATGTATGGATATGAGAGTTGGACTACAAAGAAAGCTGAGTGCTGAAGAATTGATGCTTTTGGACTGTGGTGTTGGAGAAGACTCTCGAGAGTCCCTTGGATTGCAAAGAGGTCCAACCAGTCAATCCTAAAGGAAATCAGTCCTGAATATTTATTGGAAGGACTGATGCTGAAGCTGAAATTCCAATACTTTGGCTATCTGATGTGACAAACTGACTCACTGGAAAAGATTCTGATGCTGGATAAGATTGAAAAGGCAGGAGGAGAAGAGGATGACAGAGGATGAGATGGTTGGATGGCTCACTGACTCGATGGACATGAGTTTGAGCAGGCTCTGGGAGTTAGACAGGGAAGCCTGGTATGCTACAGTCCATGGGGACACAAAGAATCAGACATAACTGAGTGACTGAACTGAACTGAAGCTTTACTAAAGAGCATAAATTTTACAATGACACATTTTAATTAACAAAACACTATAATTTAAAATATGTAAAAGTAAAACTAAAAAAATTAAGCTTTAAAGTATATAAAATAAAAATTGATAGAAAAGGAGAAATAATAACCATCCAAGTGGTAGGCCGTAATGCTATATATCTCTCTAAGTCATAGATACATCTTACAAGAAATAATCGTAATCATCCAGAACATTTAAACCAGATTTTACAATTTTACATAATGGATGCTTATAGACATTGCATCAAACAGTTGCAGAAAACCTACTCCCTCTAGGCACATATATAATGTTCATGTGAATCAACTATTTCTGGATCTTGGGTCAATCTCACATCAAGTGCAATCTCCAATAAAAATCCAATTAAGCTACAAATAAAAAGCAAAAATGAACTAAAATATTTCCATATAATTGGAAATTTAGAAACGTGCTCCCATATAGTCAAAGAAGTTCGGCTTAAAGAGAAAGGACAGTTTACATTTGAATAAAGTGGGAGGGCAAATTAGGGAACTGATCCTCTGAACAATAAAAAAAAAAATCTATTGCTAGGTCCTCCACATCCATAGTTCCCCATCTGTGGATTCAATCAGCTGCAGATTGTGTTGAATTATACTATTTACTATTGAAAAAATATATACATAAGGTCATGCAGTTCAAACCAGAATTGTTCAAGGATCAACTGTATAGTGTTAATTAGAATGTATTTTGAAAACAATAATGAAAATACTATTTAAAATTTGAGACATACAGCCAGAGGTATACTAGAGTTGCCTTGCAAAAGCTGAATGTTAGATATTTAGGAATTTTACAGCTGGTTGTTAACCCACTACTAGCTTGAAATCAATTGTGGTGAAGCACTTAAACACAGAAATATAAAATTGGCATGCTGTAAATCAGGACTTTTTCATTTCTTTTCATCCTTATTCCTTCCTTCTCTTTCTCTTCCTTCCCTCTTTCCTTCTTTCCTTATCTCCTTTCTGCCTTCCTTCCTTCCCATCTTACTTTTGCAGATTAGCTACCAGAAGACCAAGAGATGCAGTTAAAATATTACATAGAGGGAAGTTTGTAGCCTCAAAAGCATGGATCAGGAAAAAAGAAGTGCTGGAAATTCTAATTCAGAAACTAGGAAAAAAAAGCAATGTAAAATCCAAGAAAGAAACAATTAAGAAGATAAATTAATGTCATAGAAAAATATTAAACAAAATAGAAATATAATAAAGAGAACAAACAAACCCTAACGTTGGCTCTTTGAACTATGAATAAAATTGATAAACCACTGATGAGGTTAATCAAGAAAATAAAGAAGAAATGCACAAATAATCAACATTATGAGTGAAAAAGTGGACATTACTACAGACACTGCAAATACTGAAAATATAATAGGATATACAAAAAACTTAACACCAATATGTTTGAAAATAAAAGCAAAATGCATACATTCCTGGGAAAACATACCAAAACCCTTCTCAAGAAGAAATAAGTATCTTGAATTTTCTTTTAGTTAGTAAAACAAAAACTTCTTATCTAGAACTCTCTAGGCACAGATGGTTTTACCAGTAAGTTCTATAAATGTTCAAGAAATATTTCCAATTTAAACACATTCCTTCAGACAATAGAATAAAAGGGCAAATCTTCCATTATGCTTTGTGATACTACCCCTAATCTTGATTCTAATGCTCGACAAAGCAAAATGAGAAAGAAAAATTAGAGCCCAATCTCACTCATGAATGTAAATGCAAAACATGAACTACAATTAGTTAACTGAATCCAGCAATACACACACAAAAAAACACATCATGGCTAATTTGCATTTCTCTTAGGAATGCATGATTATGTAATTTTGGAAAAGCATGTAATTCACCACATTATAAGAAAAAAAAAAGTGAGGTGATTATCACAGAGATGCAGAAAAAGTATTTAAGTAAAATCAACATTCATTCATAACAAAACTCTTGGCAAAATTGAAATAAAGTGAAATTTCCTTAACCCAACAAAGGATGCCTATGAAAACCTTACTGCAAATGTGACTTCACATGCTGAAACTTTGAGAGCTCTCATTTTGAAATTTGGAACAAGAGAAAAATTCCTACGATTGCTGCTTCTATTCAACCTTGTCCCGGAGGCTCTTGCCAGCTCAGTGAAATAATAAAAATAAATAGAAGGTATGAGAATTAAAAAGTGGAGAGAAACAACTGTCATTATTCACAGATGATTTCATTATGTGTGGAAAATCCAAAGGATTCTGCATAGAGATTACTGTAATTATTATGAGGGTTTGACACGGTTGTANGAGAAGAACTAAAGAGCCTCTTGATGAAAGCGAAAAAGGAGAGTGAAAAAGTTGGCTTAAAATTCAACATTCAGAAAACTAAGATCATGGCATCTGGTCCCATCACTTCATGTCAAATAGATGGGGAAACAGTGGAAACAGTGTCAGATTTTATTTTGGGGGGATCTAAAATCACTGCAGATGGTGATTGCAGCTGTGAAATTAAAAGATGCTTACTCCTTGGAAGGAAAGTTAAGACCAACCTAGATAGCATATTAAAAAGCAGAGACATTAGTTTGCCAACAAAGGTAAGTCTAGTCAAGCCTATGGGTTTTCCAGTAGCCATGTATGGATATGAGAGTTGGACTACAAAGAAAGCTGAGTGCTGAAGAATTGATGCTTTTGGACTGTGGTGTTGGAGAAGACTCTCGAGAGTCCCTTGGATTGCAAAGAGGTCCAACCAGTCAATCCTAAAGGAAATCAGTCCTGAATATTTATTGGAAGGACTGATGCTGAAGCTGAAATTCCAATACTTTGGCTATCTGATGTGACAAACTGACTCACTGGAAAAGATTCTGATGCTGGATAAGATTGAAAAGGCAGGAGGAGAAGAGGATGACAGAGGATGAGATGGTTGGATGGCTCACTGACTCGATGGACATGAGTTTGAGCAGGCTCTGGGAGTTAGACAGGGAAGCCTGGTATGCTACAGTCCATGGGGACACAAAGAATCAGACATAACTGAGTGACTGAACTGAACTGAAGCTTTACTAAAGAGCATAAATTTTACAATGACACATTTTAATTAACAAAACACTATAATTTAAAATATGTAAAAGTAAAACTAAAAAAATTAAGCTTTAAAGTATATAAAATAAAAATTGATAGAAAAGGAGAAATAATAACCATCCAAGTGGTAGGCCGTAATGCTGTATATCTCTTTAAGTCATAGATACATCTTACAAGAAATAATCGTAATCATCCAGAACATTTAAACCAGATTTTACAATTTTACATAATGGATGCTTATAGACATTGCATCAAACAGTTGCAGAAAACCTACTCCCTCTAGGCACATGTATAATGTTCATGTGAATCAACTATTTCTGGATCTTGGGTCAATCTCACATCAAGTGCAATCTCCAATAAAAATCCAATTAAGCTACAAATAAAAAGCAAAAATGAACTAAAATATTTCCATATAATTGGAAATTTAGAAACGTGCTCCCATATAGTCAAAGAAGTTCGGCTTAAAGAGAAAGGACAGTTTACATTTGAATAAAGTGGGAGGGCAAATTAGGGAACTGATCCTCTGAACAATAAAAAAAAAAATCTATTGCTAGGTCCTCCACATCCATAGTTCCCCATCTGTGGATTCAATCAGCTGTAGATTGTGTTGAATTATACTATTTACTATTGAAAAAATATATACATAAGGTCATGCAGTTCAAACCAGAATTGTTCAAGGATCAACTGTATAGTGTTAATTAGAACGTATTTTGAAAACAATAATGAAAATACTATTTAAAATTTGAGACATACAGCCAGAGGTATACTAGAGTTGCCTTGCAAAAGCTGAATGTTAGATATTTAGGAATTTTCCAGCTGGTTATTAACCCACTACTAGCTTGAAATCAATTGTGGTGAAGCACTTAAACACAGAAATATAAAATTGGCATGCTGTAAATCAGGACTTTTTCATTTCTTTTCATCCTTATTCCTTCCTTCTCTTTCTCTTCCTTCCCTCTTTCCTTCTTTCCTTATCTCCTTTCTGCCTTCCTTCCTTCCCATCTTACTTTTGCAGATTAGCTACCAGAAGACCAAGAGATGCAGTTAAAATATTACATAGAGGGAAGTTTGTAGCCTCAAAAGCATGGATCAGGAAAAAAGAAGTGCTGGAAATTCTAATTCAGAAACTAGGAAAAAAAAGCAATGTAAAATCCAAGAAAGAAACAATTAAGAAGATAAATTAATGTCATAGAAAAATATTAAACAAAATAGAAATATAATAAAGAGAACAAACAAACCCTAACGTTGGCTCTTTGAACTATGAATAAAATTGATAAACCACTGATGAGGTTAATCAAGAAAATAAAGAAGAAATGCACAAATAATCAACATTATGAGTGAAAAAGTGGACATTACTACAGACACTGCAAATACGGAAAATATAATAGGATATACAAAAAACTTAACACCAATATGTTTGAAAATAAAAGCAAAATGCATACATTCCTGGGAAAATATACCAAAACCCTTCTCAAGAAGAAATAAGTATCTTGAATTTTCTTTTAGTTAGTAAAACAAAAACTTCTTATCTAGAACTCTCTAGGCACAGATGGTTTTACCAGTAAGTTCTATAAATGTTCAAGAAATATTTCCAATTTAAACACATTCCTTCAGACAATAGAATAAAAGGGCAAATCTTCCATTATGCTTTGTGATACTACCCCTAATCTTGATTCTAATGCTCGACAAAGCAAAATGAGAAAGAAAAATTAGAGCCCAATCTCACTCATGAATGTAAATGCAAAACATGAACTACAATTAGTTAACTGAATCCAGCAATATACACACAAAAAAACACATCATGGCTAATTTGCATTTCTCTTAGGAATGCATGATTATGTAATTTTGGAAAAGCATGTAATTCACCACATTATAAGAAAAAAAAAAGTGAGGTGATTATCACAGAGATGCAGAGAAAGTATTTAAGTAAAATCAACATTCATTCATAACAAAACTCTTAGCAAAATTGAAATAAAGTGAAATTTCCTTAACCCAACAAAGGATGCCTATGAAAACCTTACTGCAAATGTGACATCACATGTTGAAACTTTGAGAGCTCTCATTTTGAAATTTGGAACAAGAGAAAAATTCCTACGATTGCTGCTTCTATTCAACCTTGTCCTGGAGGCTCTTGCCAGCTCAGTGAAATAATAAAAATAAATAGAAGGTATGAGAATTAAAAAGTGGGGAGAAACAACTGTCATTATTCACAGATGATTTCATTATGTGTGGAAAATCCAAAGGATTCTGCATAGAGATTACTGTAATTATTATGAGGGTTTGACACGGTTGTACTGCTCACGTTCAATACTTAAACAACACATTTAATTCATATAATCAAGCAACAAATTGAAAATGAAATAAAAGAGCTACCATTGAGAAGAGCATAAAACAAGATGATATCCTTGGGAATAGTACTAACAAAATATTTTTGTCTGAGACATCCACAGAGAAAATTATAACGTGTTACTGAGAGATGGTAAAAAAGAAAACTAAGTTGAGAGACATACCAAGTTTATGAATCAGAATAGTTAATTTTTACAAAGATGCCACTTGTCCTCAAGTTGAGTTATAAATTTAATGCCTACTCAAGCAAAATTTCAAAGTTTAAAAAAAATTGGCAGGCTGTTTTTAAAATTTATATAGACATGTGAAGGGTTAATAAAAAAAAGTCCAAGATATTCTGGAAGAAGTAGAATTCTTTGACTCTACCAGATTTAAAGATCAGCAAGGAAAACAGAAAATTTTCAACAAATTGCTGAGATGATTAGACACTGGATCTTTACTTTGTACCATACCAAAAAACCTCAATTTCAGTGGATAAAAGAGTAAAGCTGAAAGGAAAATCAATAAGGAAAGGTATTGTCATGATCTTGGGGTAAAGCTTTCTTAAACAGGACGTAAAACCCACAAACGATAAAGAAAAAATTGTAAATTTTTTCTACAGTAAAATCAAGACATCCTCTTCAGCAAATGGTATCAAAGGTAAAAATATAAACCATGAAGTTGGAGATAATATTTACAACATGCAAAACAAACAACAGACTAGTATTCAAAATACTTTTAAAAAATTCCTCTATTTCACTAAGGAAAAGGCAAACAACTTAAATGGGAAAGATGTGTAAAAGGTTTAAACAGACAATTCACAAAAAGGAAATTTCCAGTAAATATGAGAATATGATCTTTGAACTCAAATACAATAATAATGAAATTCTTTCCATACTCAATTTGACAAGAAACCCTTGAAGTCTGACAGTGAAGGGGTGATGGAACATTTTGAACTCTCCCTGGCTGCTGATATCAATGAAGTTGGTACAACCACTTGGAAATCAGTTTGACTTTATTTACCTCTGAATAGAAGTACCCAGAAATGTAACCTCAGGTATTCAGTTCAGTTCAGTGGCTCAGTCGTGTCCGACTCTTTGCGACCCCATGAATCGCAGCACACCAGGCCTCCCTGTCCATCACCAACTCCTGGAGTTCACTCAGACTCATGTCCATCGAGTCAGTGATGCCATCCAGCCATCTCATCCTCTGTTGTCCCCTTCTCCTCCTGCCCCCAATCCCGCCCAGCATCAGAGTCTTTTCCAATGAGTCAACTCTTTGCAGGAGGTGGCCAAAGTACTGGAGTTTCAGCTTTAGCATCATTCCTTCCAAAGAAATCCCAGGGTTGATCTCCCTCAGAATGGATCTCCTTGCAGTCCAAGGGACTCTCAAGAGTCTTCTCCAACACCACAGTTCAAAAGCATCAATTCTTCGGCGCTCAGCCTTCTTTCACAGTCCAACTCTCACATCCATACATGACCACAGGAAAAACCATAGCCTTGACTAGA
>SJYW01028666.1:328036-344554 GCA_006410735.1 Raphicerus campestris | reverse complement strand
TGTGGTAAATTTCATGTTTTCTTAAGTATGGATTTGGAAATATGATGAAAGCTTAATGTTCACTTGAATGTGGATTTGGAGATATCACACTTAAAAATTTGATATATAATGAATATTTCCTCTTAAGGGCTTTGAAAATATGTCCTTACTGATTGTTATGTACAATCCATAGTCAGCTGCAAGCCACTCATGACTATATAGCTAAGTATAAATGATTTGACTGTGAGTCAACTCCTTATGCATATAGAAAAATGTCTTGTATAACAGTTATATTTCAAGAGCAAATCAATTATATCTTTTTTTCAAAATCAAGGAAAGATATTCTGAGTATGCCAAGGTATTTGCAATAACAGCCTCTCAGCATCATATTAATATAGATGATAAATACAGCTTTTATAAAAAATCTGAATGTTATGAATTGTAAATGTGTAAGGTTTCTTTATTGTAACATTATTTATAGAAATTATTTCACCTAAAGTAGTTTATCCTCATAATAACTGATTAAATACACTTATGATTTTAGTGAATGCTCAGACCACTCAATAAATGGCATTGAATTTTTTATTTAAATTATAAAGAATCTTTCTTACAAGAAAATTAAGTAGCAAGACCAAGATCATAGACAGATATTTGTGATAGAGAGAATATCAATTTTCATCTAATGATAGCCATGTAGTTCATTTTATTTATGCTACATTTATTTATATTAAATTACAAAACTAGATTTTTAGGTTGAATTTGGGCAATTGAAGCATCTATGGTTGAATGACAGCCAAAGCATTTATAATTATTTTTCTTCTCTCAGTGTTATTATCTTGGGTCTTCAGATTTGGTCTTCCACCATTCTTGACCTAATGTTTACCCATTATGTGTATGCAGTTCTATTTGAAACACAGAAGAATTTATTTTGCTTAGTTTCATTTATAATGGAGGAGTGGAATTTTTGAAAAATGACCGATAATTAAATTTCTTTAAAATTTATAAACTTCAATATGCCAGACAGAACTTAAAGCCAACCAACAATATCTTCCGAGCTCCTGTGTTCTTGTTCAGTACTTCTCATTTCACACCAGTGTTTGTACAGGTGGCACCAAGTTATGAAGAATCTTAAGGAAGGCTCTCAAGGAGAGATCATGACAAATACAGAGTCTAGAGCATAGGCGCTGAAGTGTCAGTAGATAAATTGTTCTGCTCCTTGTCAGGTGAAGTGAAGTGAAGTCACTCAGTCGTGTCCTACTCTTTGCGATTCCCTGGACTACAGCCTACCAGGCTTCTCCGTCCATGGGATTCTTCAGGCAAGAATACTGCAGTGGGTTACCATTTCCTTCAGGAGATCTTCCCAACCCAGGGATCTAACCCAGATCTCCCGCATTGGAGGTAGACGCTTTAACCTCTGAGCCACCAAGCAAATCAGTAGATAAAAGGTTCTACTCCTTGTCAGGTAGAGAGTCACAAATAAATGCCCATTCCTTGCATATAACCCTGAAGTTTCTTTGTGCAGCTGATTGTCAAATCACTGAAATTGAATTCTTTATATATATATATAATTTAATATAATATTTAATAATGTTAATATAATATTTAATTGAATATATTATACAATATAATAATTCCAGTATAATATATATAGAATTTTTAGGAGAAATAAATTTGGCATTGAAATATAGTAAGATTCAATATTTTAATGGAATTTCCTGTATTGTTATTTATAATTTCAAAATCTCTCCATTCTTACAACCTTAATTTTACTCACACTTGCTTGTTTTCAATTTCCATTTCCTCTTCTATTTCTTTAAAAAGTGCTTCATATGCTTTGAGCATGCAACAGTCAAAATGTCAATTAAGAAGCCATCATTTATATGCTTTTAAGAATAGTTAACAAAATTATAAAGATATTTGCATTTAAAAGTTTTGTTTTATTAAAAATTTGAAAACAAGAATAGCCTGAGAAATGTAGGAAAGTATGGACATTTTAAAAGGTAATTTATAGTTTTTAAGAATGACATGAAATAAAGCTAAACAGTTTTCTAACTCTTATTCCCTTTGAAAACCTCAATAAGAGCCTTTTACATTTAATATGCATGTCTAAATTTGATGAATGAATTTTAAATAATATAATTTTAAAAGGAATTTGATTGATTGCTTTTATTTTTTTAATCAAACTATAAAACTTTTAACTAGTAGAGAGAAAATGATTTTAAAGGAAATAAATCATTTATAGATGGATACTAAGCATGTTTTTAACTAATTGCTCAATACATTACTTATTTCTCTTATTTTAATATACTTAAATATGTTAGCAATAATTTAAACATCTCTCCTTTTTCTGAATGAATTTATATTAATTTACTCCCCAAATTATTTTTAGATACTCATTCTCATATACATATTTTGATCAATTTAAATTTAGTGTATTTTGAGACTATGAAAACAATTTTAAGGCTTATTTATATGGATAATGATGCATTCAAGTTGACATTAGACTTATTTAAATTAAATATAAATCACAAATAGAATAAAGGTAAATTCAGCAGATTTTTAACCAAATTTACAGCACTAAATATGTTCCCTATCAAACTCATTAACAGACCAAACAATTATTAGAGCTTTTAAATAAGGGTTTGTGAACTCTCTTTTTTTTTTTGTAGTGGCAATTCAAAGGTGCAGACTTTTAGAATGAGGTTTTAAATATATCTTGAATGAATTCACTATCAGAGTTATTTTAGTAGGAGTCAATACAACTGGCTCTTCCAGTCATAAGGTTATATGATCCAAAATTCCGAATTAGCATAGTTATGCAATCAGCAATCTACAGGTTCTGGTTTCCACTATTAATATAAATGTCTTGGCATACCAATGATGATTAATTCTGGCACCTATAAAAAGTTATGGGTTNCAGTTATAAGGTTATATGATCCAAAATTCCGAATTAGCATAGTTATGCAATCAGCAATCTACAGGTTCTGGTTTCCACTATTAATATAAATGTCTTGGCATACCAATGATGATTAATTCTGGCACCTATAAAAAGTTATGGGTTGCACAGTAGTGGAGCAAGTTTTTTGCTTAGTTTTGTTTTTCTATTCCTATTAATTTTGTGAGAAATGTAGTTTTGTTCTTCAGAGGGTACACTCTAATAAAGTTCATCTAGTAAAAGTTAAGATTTCAAGATTAGGTGGATCTACACATCTAACAAAGCAACAATAAAAGGCTGTAAGTGGGTAGGAACAAGAAAAGGGTCTAAGTGAGCATTGCACTGCTGTGAGTACTTAGTGGGCTACATTTTTATAATCAAAGGAAAAAGAAGTGGAGAAGACCACCTTTTTCCTCTTTCTAACATCATTAACACCTCTTGCATATTGGGCAAGGAAGTTTCTGACCATATATGGTACATCCAAGACTGTCATGGCACTATGGAAAAATTATCTCAGGTCTCAGTCAATGAGGGTCTTTCACTTTGAAATTTCCCCTTGATCTCAGAGAGGCATCTGTGAGCAGTGACTTGAAACAAGATCTTAGTTCCCTGCCCAAGAATTGAACCTCGGTAGCCTGGATGAGAAGGCAATGGCACCCCACTCTAGTACTCTTGCCTGGAAAATCCTATGGACAGAGGAACCTAGTAGGCTGCAGTCCATAGGGTCGTGAAGAGTTGGACACTACTGAGTGACTTCACTTTCACTTTTCACTGTCATGCATTGGAGAAGGAAATGGCAACCCACTCCAGTGTTCTTGCCTGGAGAATCCCAGGGATGGGGGAGCCTGGTGGGCTGCCCTCGATTGGGTCGCACAGAGTCAGACACGACTGAAGCGACTGCTGCAGCAGCGACAGCATCCTAGATGAAAACTAGGAGTCTTAGCGGTTAGTCTACCAAGGGCTCGAGGCTGGAAGCAAAATTCCCTTGGCCCTTGCCCGCATTGAAAAATGTATTTTGAAAGAAGGCAAAAACTGTAAAAATAGGTGAAAAGTGAAAATGAAAGTCATTCAGTCATGACTGACTCTTTGTCATCCCAGGGACTATACAGTCCATGGAATTCTCCAGGCCAGAATATTCTAGTGGGTAGCTGTTCCCTTCTCCGGGCAATCACAGAGTTTACTATTAGAGACAGTCCAACAAGTGCGGGAGCATACAGAGAAACTGTTAAGACAGAAACAAGACAGAGATTCACACCCAGATAGAAAAGGTGTGAGTGTCCTCAGTAATGAGGAGGAGTACGATAAAGAGGTGGTTAAATTCATTTGTATAGCGCGGGTCTTCCAGATTTTTGCGTAGCTTTAGCCAATTATCTGATTTCTTTTTCCACACTTTATCTGCCCTAGAGCCTTCCCCAACATGCATACAAGACTTTTTTTCAAGATGGATTCCAGCCCAGAGGTCTATGGGGGACCATGCAATCACTTATTCTAGGGTGGTGCTGCCTTCTTTTTGATCCCCAAGGAGGCTTTCTACACATAATGCAGTTTCTATCTTGCTCCAAGGATGGAAAAAAATATGTGAGCTCTTGATCTTTTACTCAAACAGGGTTTAGCCCCTCTCTGTCCCTGCCATAACTGTTATCTTAAAGTGTCCACAGGAGGAAAGTCCAGGTTACTCTGTTCCTGTTGTTATTTCCATCTCAAAGTGCACATAGGAGGCTGGTGGTAAATATCTAGCTTAAAGCCCATCTGCCTCCTTAGAAATATGAACAGAAGGCTACTTGTAAATTCCTAGCCTGTAGCCTATCTATCTCCTACCTCACCCTCTCTATAAATTATTGTTTTGTGTGTGTGTTTGCAGAGAGCATATCGTAGGGATATTAACTTGCTGACATCACTGGAAAGATTGTAGGCTTTATTTTTCCACTAGTGTTTTATTTTCTTGAGGCAAAACTCTTGCCTCCATTGAATGGCTTCATTACTAAGCAAGTTAGCTTGGCTTTGTTGTTGGTCTGGCTTTGATGCTAAGCGACTTGATTTGCTTTCTGAATCAAGCAAGCTCACACATCATTTCAGGAGTTTTCCATTACTTTCTTGAGTGATCATTAACTTACTGTGGTCTCCCAAAGCCCCCTAAAATTTACTCTTTATCTGCAATCCCCTAGCGGGATTTCTGAACTACCTATTTGACTNCTTTATTTTTCCACTAGTGTTTTATTTTCTTGAGGCAAAACTCTTGCCTCCATTGAATGGCTTCATTACTAAGCAAGTTAGTTTGGCTTTGTTGTTGGTCTGGCTTTGATGCTAAGCAACTTGATTTGCTTTCTGAATCAAGCAAGCTCACACATCATTTCAGGAGTTTTCCATTACTTTCTTGAGGGATCATTAACTTACTGTGGTCTCCCAAAGCCCCCTAAAATTTACTCTTTATCTGCAATCCCCTAGTGGGATTTCTGAACTACCTATTTGACTATCCTACACTATCCCAATCAATTTGGTATGAAGAAAGTCCTGTAATATATGCTAGATGAATGTTTCATATACAGAGAGCAATTATAGCAAATGTAAACCATCATCAGACAATAGAGAGAAGAAATGCACACAATGTCTCAAAATCAGGAAGCCTGACACATACTACTAGCAAGTGCTGGTTCTGTAGGCTTATTCCTACATATTCCTCTCAAGTCAGCAGCTTCAACAGCAGAGCCCTCTAGCTGTCTCACTGAGCCCAATTTCAAACNAATGTCTCAAAATCAGGAAGCCTGACACATACTACTAGCAAGTGCTGGTTCTGTAGGCTTATTCCTACATATTCCTCTCAAGTCAGCAGCTTCAACAGCAGAGCCCTCTAGCTGTCTCACGGAGCCCAATTTCAAACCATCAGTCTCACTGTAATCAGTAAACAAAACTGACAAGCTAGTACAAGCCTCCACTACCTCCTCAGATCCATCGTCACAAAGCAACACTATTAATCAGTGTTTCATACCTTGACCAGAGGACAGTGTCATACATGTGTATCTCTTATTTTACTAAGAAAGCTAAGACTAATTTCAGATCTCTCAAAATTAATTTTTATAACATAGTTGACCTGCTAACTGACAGTCAAGGCCTTCTTATGACAAAATGTTCATTCTTAGATCATCAACAGTACTTGCCTTATAACATCAGATATAGTCCAGTAATCAAAAGCTACATACAGATTCCAAATGTTTGTGATACCCAAATGTTTGGGTTTGGTGTGGAAGTAGATAGCTAAACCACACAGTAGTACCACTACAAACTTTTCATATTTCTGTAGCAACTGTAGTTTTTTTTTCACCTCCCTGATAAACAGCCTTCTGTATTTCATGGTGTATATTTGCTGAATGAGTACGAAAACAATCTACCATTAATCAAGTCTAAGTCTTCCTCAGGCCAGTTCTCCTCTATAAGGAAAATACCCTGACGAGGCTTTAACTCAGTCTCCCAGTACATATTGCAAATATTTCCCAAATTCAGGTGTCTGAAAAAAAGTTAACCATATTCCACACAGAATCCTTATGTAGGCTTTTATTTAAAAGTAAATGAAAGAGAGAATACAGGCAAGCATTAAGGTTCTACAAAACATCCTATGAGCAAGCTTCCCAAGAGTCTTAATTCACATGTTCTGATCTTGTTCTGTCTCCAGCTTAAACCACTAATGTCTATGCAAAGAATGTTAACTTTCAAAACAAAAGTCCTAACATGGGTTTTTAATTATCTCTGGCTGCATAAGCCAGATTGACTTAACTGGTTAGGCTGGTTGCAAACCATCATCAGTAAAGAAAATAAGTTTAGGGGATTTCCAGGAGTAGTTTAGAAATTTAAATAAATCATCATAAGTTCCACTACCCTTACCTGAGCCAGGTGTCAGAAACTGGATATTCAAGATTCCCCGGGATATAATGTCTCCAACCCCTCTGTAACTGAAATCTGTCTCAGATAATTATGGTAATAAATACTAGTATTATCATATCATGAAATCAAAAGATACTTTAAAGAGATTTTATTTTCTTGGGCTTCAGAATCACTGCAGATGGTTACTGCTGCCATGAAATTAAAACACGCTAGCTCCTTGGAAGAAAAGCTATAGCCAAACTAGACAGCATATTAAAAAGCGGAGACCTTACTTTACCAACAAAGGTCCATCTAGTCAAGGCTATGGTTTTTCCAGTAGTCATGTATGGATGTGAGAGTTGGACTATAAAGAAAGCTGAGCACCGAAGGATTGATGTTTTTGAACTGTGATGTTGGAGAAGACTCTTGAGTCCCTTGGACTGCAAGGAAATCCAACCAGTCCATCCTAAAGGAAATCAGTCCTGAATATCCATTGGAAAGATTGATGTTGCAGCTGAAACTCCAGTACTTTGGCCACCTGATAAGAAGAGTTGACTTATTTGAAAAGACCATGATACTGGGAAAGATTGAAAGCGGGAGGAGAAGGGGATGACAGTGGATGAGATGGTTGGGTCTCACCAACTCAATGGACATAAGTCTGAGTAAACTCCAGGAGTTGGTGATGGACAGGGAGCCCTGGCGTGCTGCAGTCCATGGAGTCACAAAGAGTAAGACATGACGTAGCAGCTGAACTGAACTGAGCTGATTATCATATCATGCATGTAATATACATATATATATATATAATACAAGTATTATAATTGTGCAAACTAATAGGTAGAAGATAGGACATCAGAAGTAGAGAACTCATGATCGGTTTTATAGCTGTTGTCTAGTTCCTGTTGTTTTTGTTTTACATAGTGAATTAGTTGGCTATGCCAAAGCCTTTGACTGTGAGGATCACAATAAACTGTGGAAAATTCTGAAAGAGATGGAAATACTAGGCCACCTGACCTGCCTCTTGAGAAACCTATATGCAGGTCAGGAAGCAACAGTTAGAACTGGACATGGAACANGGAAAAGAAGATGACAGAGGATGAGATGGCTGGATAACATCACCGACTCAATGGACATGAGTCTGAGTGAACTCTGGGAGCTGGTGATGGACAGGGAGACTTAGCATGCTGTGATTCATGAGGTCGCAGAGAGTCGGACATGACTGAGCAACTGAACTGAGTGAATTAGTTACAAAATCAGCAATAATGTTCAAGTATTCTGAATCACAGCTATTCTCCATTTTATCGTGATGCCTTGTAGCATAAATGTGAACTTCCTGGGATTTTAAAAGTGTAACTCATTTATGATATAAATATTCTGTATATCATGCAAAGAAAACAGTTCTAATATCCTAGAAATGACAGCATAAAAATTTTCTGATGTGAATTAATTAGCTCTTACTACTGTTTATATACAAACCAAAGTTAAACATCATTTAAAATGAACATGTATTTCAATAAATAATTATACTATTGACTTATTTTAATTATTTTAGGTTTATATATTTTTTCATACTCTTTTTCACACTACATTATATGTTGCTACTTAATGAAACCTGTAAAGATAGGACATTTTTTTTTCAACATCTGGATAATACCATGTTTAAAAATATTTGTACCTTTTACATTATAAAGATTTAGCTCATTATGTCCTTTTAAGTCATTAGCATTTGCTTGAATGAAGCCATTCAAGGTTTGCTTATGTCTTATATTTATTAAAGATAATTTTTTGTCATTGAAATGCTGAAAGATTTCTGTTGATTTCTATATTAAAATGTAATCTTTATTCTTGAATATTAATTTTTCTCAGGGTTAGCATTCTTTCTGTCTTTCATCAAAAATAAATTAACTATAAGAACATTATTTATATTTAAATATATTATTATTCTATCATATTAATGATTCAAATGAAAATATCAGTGATACTTGTAAAAATCAAATTGCTAAATTGTGGGTCTGTAAACCTTTAGTAAGAAATGTGTCTTTATGTGTGATATTTAACAATAATGTTTTGTTCTCATGCATTTTTGATGCATTCAATTTAATTTGCTTTCATCTAAACAAGTTACTGAAATTTGTTATTTTCTACTTTCAAAATAGTTTCCTTTGGAAAATATTGATTAAATATAAATATAGTATAAATTAACATAAATTTGTATTGCATATATAATTTGTTAATTTAAGCCAAAATTTTGTTTATGAATCATGTCACATAATCTGTGTATTTCCTTAGTCACTGAGTCATGTCTGATACTCTTTGCAACCCCATGTCTATAGCCTACCAGGCTGCTTTGTCCATGAGGATTCTCCAGGCAAACATACTGGAGTGGATTGCCTTTCCCTCCTCCAGAGGATCTTCCCAACTCACAGATTGAACCTAGGTCTCCTGCATTTCAAGTGGATTCTTTACCATCTTAGCTACCAGAGAAGTCCAATCTATATATAGCTCTTTTTGTGAAGTATAGAGATCAAAGTCATCCTTATAAAGAAACAATTTGCAATCATGATTTGTGTGAACTGAATTCAGACATTATATGTGAAATTGAGATCTATGGCAAGTATCTTAATTCAGAATTATATAATTCTTAAGACTGAAAAACAACTATATAATGCACAATGTATTAATAAAGAACTATCTCTGGGAAAGGAAGAAATGAGAAACAAAGCCAGATTATCATGTAGTTAATATGATTAATTACAGTATTATATGTTATAATATAAAATGTATTCATCAAGCTTATTTAAGGTACATTATTTTATAGAATAAATAGCCTCATTTAAAATGGCATACTTGAAAAGTATATGCATTGACAAGAAGGAACAATTAAAAAACAAATTTTGAAATGTTATTTCTAAATATTTTAAAGCTTGACATCAGATAAGAAAAAAATTAATTATTACTTGAGATTCTTATTGTTAATTTTGAATAGATACCTAGAATATCGAATTGATTTAGTTTCTGTTATTAGTAGTAGAATAAGAAAGATTCCATAAACACAGAACTTGAGGAAAGGAAAGGCCAAGTTCTTTCTAGAACTTTGGCTCATAATACTAAAGTTTACAAGCTAGATCAAACTTTTATTTTAGAAATACTCCAGGTTGCAGCTTCTTTCTTGTAGCTACTCTTGCTGGATTATGAGAAAAAGAGCATAACATAAAGCTTAAGACCTAAGATGATCCCAAAATGTTCAAGTAAATTATTTATAGGGTCCAGCACAGTTCTACCCATTCTACCCGTATCAGATAGTTTTCTTTACCTGAAAATGAATGAGAGAAAAATACTGAACTAATGGTCCATCCAGAGAATATGCCACAAGGATATGAACAAAGGATAAAACAAACAAACAAAATAATCATCAAATACAGGTAAATACATATATAATATCTGTATATAAATTTTGGAAAAGAAATTACTGCAGAAATCAAAGTAAATTTTCTCCCCAAGAATATTCATTTGTGTTTTTATTTTAAGGATACAAGTAACATACCCCCAAACATGGAAATATTAAATAACCTGAGATGTCCTTACAGTGAAATACAATAGAATCTTTAAAACTGATGATAGGGGAAATAACAGCAAGTGATGTTTAGAATTAATTTAAAAATATACTGTAAGTATGAAATATTCATATTGTATATGCAAACATATCTATTGAAAGATTAAAACAAGATGATAATAGAGATTCTCCCTATGTAGTACATTTCTGGTATATTTTTTACATAATTTTTTTGACTTTCTCTATTTTTAAACTTCCTCTACAGTAAATAATAATTTACAATGTAAATGAAACTGATAGTTTAGAAGACACTTTAATGGAAATACTGGATCAAAAGAAGCATGAAAAAGTAGCCCATCGTGGGAATAATAGCTTACAATTAAAAAATAACAATGGAGAAAGTTCCTTAACTCATTTCTGCAACTAGACAAGAAGAAAATGATTATTACATTACAGGCACATTGAGAGAACAGGAGTCATAGGGAACAAGCATAAAACAATATAAAACAACCTTAGGTTATTTACTTAAGACTGCCTCTGAAAATTTACATGATGCCGTTTTGTTGCTGTCCAAAATCAAAATTTGCCCAGACCACAGAGCTGTCCTTAGTTAATAAAATTTCCCTGCTCAGTTTAGTATCGAAATCATCCCACTCTATATTTAATGTAGCCAAACAGGTATTATAATTTAAACTCTCCATAAACTTCAGAGTTGAAATTCTTCCATATTCTAGCTAGACCAGCTTCTCCTCCTAACCCACCTAATAACTCCAGAGTTGGCGAGACTTAGAGGAGAAGATGGAAATGATAATAGAGTATTTCTTAAGTCAAGTTCTCTCATCTGCAATTCCAATATAAAGGAGATGTAAGGTTTACCTGGAAATTTATGACTCCTCCTTCAGCTTATGGTCCAAATAGATTCTCTTGACTAGGTCCTTCCTTGTCCTCTAATTTTTGTTGTTGAGTTTCTAAGTCGTGTTCGGCTTTTTGCGACCTCTTGGACTACAGCACGCCAGGCTTCCTTGTCTTCACTCTCTCCCGGAGTTTATTCAAACATCCATTGAGTAGATGATACCATCTAACCATCTCATCCCCTGTTATCCCCTTATCTTCCTGCCCTCAATTTTTCCTAGCATCAGGGTCTTTTCCAATGAGTTGGCTCTTCATATCATGTGGCCAAAATATTGAAGCTTCAACATCAATCCTTCCAATGAATATTCAAGATTGATTTCCTTTAGGATTGACTAGTTGGATATCCTTACTGTCCAAGGGACTCTCAAGAGTCTTCTCTAACTCCACAGTTCAAAAGCATCAATTCTTCAGCAGTCAGCTTTCTTTATGGTCCAATTCTCACGTCCATACATGACTACTGGAAAAACCATAGTTTTGGCTATACAGGCCTTTATCAACAAAGTAATGTCTCTGCTTTTTAATACTCTGTCTAAGTTTGCCATCGCTATTCTTCAAAGTTTCTTTTAATTTCATGGCTGCAGTAGCATCTACAGTGATTTTGGAGCCCCAAAATATAAAGTCTGCCATTGTTTCCCCATGTATTTGCCATGAAGTGATGAGACCAGATGCCATGATCTCTGTGTTTTGAATGTTGTGGTTTAAGCCAGCTTTTTCACTCTCCTCTTTCACCTTCATCAAGAGGCTCTTTAGATCCTCTTCAATTTCTGCCATTAGGGTGGTATCATTGCCATATATGAGATTTTTGATATTTCTCCCAGCAATCTTGATTCCAGCTTGGGATTCATCCAGCCTGGCATTTCCCATGATGTACTCCACAAATAAGTTAAATAAGCAGGGTGACAATACACAGCCTTGATGTACCCTTTTCCAATTTTGAAATAGTACGTTGGTCCATGTCCACTTCTAAGTGTTTACTTCTTGACCTTCTCTAATAGACCATGATAAATCCAGCCCTTTTATCAGCCATTAGTAAAAGTCCTTTTCCAAACCATCCCAACCACTACTTTGCAGCCACCAACTCTTATTTTTCCTAAGGAGAGATACAAGTTCATTTGTTCCTGAAACATCCAAATTTCAGCAACACCTATCAAATTTCCCAGTAACCTTATGTAAGTTTTTATCATTATATCTGCAGTAAGAGGGAAGCATAATTCCCTCACAGCAATTATATAGTTCAATCTTGAAAGCCATTTCAACTTAGTATTTATATCATCAAATGTTTAAGAAGCCAAGGGTTTTGATATGGTTTTTGAAAACTCTTTCGCAAATACAAGTAGGTAGACAAACACATCACATATCTTTCCTATTTCTGAATAAGGGTATGAGATGATAGGGTCCCTTTGACTAACTACAGAAGTTTCCTGTCCTCTCCAGAAACATGCATCCTGTGTATGGACCTGATTTATGCCTTCTACAGAATAACTCAGCATCACCTGCCTTCAGAGTTTCTCCTCACTGATCTACTTCCCAGTTGATGGCCTCACTTAGTAGTTTTACAGTCCCCACAGTCATAAAACCACAATCTTCTAACATAAATCATTGTCTCACTCTGTGCTGGGGTGAGGTTCCCATGGCCTCCATTGAAAACATCACTGGTGGAGTCATAGAAATTCCAGGTGCCAAGGCAACAAAAGCAATGGAGACTGTCTTCCTCCAAATACTGTCAAGAGGAGATAGTCAACACAACTCAGAAGACTGGAGGACATAACACTATGTAGGGTAGACTTAATCTAATGCGAGATGGGAAATAGAACTGTTCACTGAGCAGTGATTTTAAACTGCCTCTTTGGAGATATTCTTCATGAGTGAGCTGATATCTGGGCTTTCCTGGGAGTTGGAAATACTTTTATTTGCTATTCCTCCTTTTCTGTTTCATTTTCCTTCCTCCCTGTATTTTCTTTATTTGAATGACATTCACCGATAAAACAGTAGCGTGAAAGTTTGCCTCAGATTCGTTTTCCAGGAAGTTTAGACTAACGCACCTTGAAATCAGGTAATTTACTGACAAGAATTTAGGATATTATTGTGTAAAGAACTTGGATTACAGGTGGTCACGAAAATATAAATGTTGGTGACACCATGTAGCAGTTATTAACATCCTATAGAACTACAATTCTGAGGAACACTTCATTTAATTTTGAACCAGTTGTCTATTTCAAATCTACAGTTTTATGATTCTTTTCTTTGTAAGTAGATCTATTACATTCAGGGCTTCTCTGATAGCTCAACTGGTAAATAATAAGCCTGCAATGCTGGAGACCCCACTTAGATTCCTGGGTCAGCAAGATCCACTGAAGAAGGGATAAGCTACCCACTCCAGTATTCTTGGGTTTCCCTTATGGCTCAGCTGGTAAAGAATCTGCCTGCAATGCGGGAGACATGGGTAGGATCCCTGGGTCGGGAAGATCCCCTGGAGAAAGGAAAGGCTACCCACTCCAGTATTCTGGCCTGGTGAATTCCATGAACAGTCCATGGGGTCGTAAAGAATCGGACATGACTGAACAACTTTCACTTCACTATTACATTCAGAGATGCTGTAAATTCCGTCATTCAATCTAAAATTTTCAAGAGGTCATTATTCTGACTTTGAGAAGAAAGATATTAAGCAGTAATAAAACTAACAACTTTTTGCACAAATGTATGTGTGTAGCAAGAATCACCCACAATGACTTCCATTTATTTCGACCTCATATCACCAGAGCACTGAGCCAGTAACAGCTCAATGTCAGAAAGATGAGCTGACCCAGAGGAAGCAAAGCACTGACACTGGCATCCAAATTGTTATGTATTAAAACAGCATCTCAGCTTGCACCTGGCACATTGGCTCTTCTTGCTGACACAGTGACCATAAACTGCCACTTGGCATTATCTAGCAAAGTCTAGAAGGATAAAGGTTCAATATGGAGTGTAATGTAATCAGGGCCAGCCTATAATTATGAGGACAATTCTCTGAATTTACTCTGACACTGAAATGACACCTTGTATTCATTAAATAGCCATACTCTTAAGAACTTAAAACAAATACAAAAATGACTTCTTTACATTAATAACATCAATTAAATGAAGTTAAAATTTTGGAGCAATGTTGAACTACTAATTATAACTCAATCAATGTGAGAAGAAAAATCATAAATATTAATATGTCATAAGCATAATAGTAATACCCTCAATGTATTTTATTATTGATACCAAATAATCAAAATAATTGGTATGATTAAAATAAGCATAGACAACATTTGTAATTTTTCTTTTTACATACCTCTTACTAAAGTACTCAGTCTTCATTACTGCTATCACATATTGTGTCTTCCACTGCTTCCCCATAATTTATATTTTTCACTGTTACTTTTAAAAGCAATATTTGGAGAGAAATTTATAATGTTCATAGTCACCAGGTATTATTAAAGAAATAGAAAACTCCTATATTTTGATAAGTAAAACTGGAGAGCCATAAAACTAAACTATACCACATTGTCTTAAAAACTCACCTCTTAATTTCCTCTGTCCTTTCCTTATGCTGTTTGTAGGCATATTTTTATTGTTCATATTACTTCTAAAAGTACTATATACTCAGTAATTCTGTTTCTTTCAATAATATTGTGATTGAACACTTAAGCATTATGCTTTAGTCATGCATTTCTATATTGGAATTCTTTTCAGATCTGGATATTTCTGTTGGTCATTAATTTGGAGTTGCATAACTCATTAATTTGTGGTAAGGTGTTACAAATTCATTCTACTACTCAGTGAATACTAAGGACACAACAGGAATGAGAACCAAGGCTAAAATTAAGTAGTGGCAAACTGACCAATAGTTAAAACCAATAACCATCATGTTGATAGATGGTGGTTAATTGAGTGCTGCAGAGACACAATATAAAGTCAGAAGGATTGCTCTGCTGGCAACAGCTTACATGGAGATGCAATGACTTCAAATATAAAGGCTCCATGATCGAAATCAATGTTTCCTTTGGTATGTGAAAGTTAAAGTCACTCAGTCATGTCTAACTCTTTGCAACCCCATGGACTTTAGAACATGGAATTCTCCAGGTCATAATACTGGAGTGGGTAGCCTTTCCCTTTTCCAGGAGATCTTCCCAACCCAAGGATTGAACACAGACCTCCCACATTGCAGGTGGATTCTTTACCAGCTGAGCCACAAGGGAAGCCCTGTGAAAGGTCTAATAATGTACCTTCAAAAGGACATGTGAAAAGAGTTTACTTTTATGACCCTCTCTCCTTTATGCTTTTCTTCTTTATGCTTATACTTAATATCTCCAGGAACCTCTTTCAAAACACATGTGAGTAAATTTAACCTACAATGCAAGTAGATCTAGTGGATCCTAAGCATATGAGTATTTTAAGAAAGACCTCCAAATGTCAAACACAGTAAAGAATATTTTGTTTCTTATCTCCATTTGTTCACATTTAACCCACACAGAACCCTGAGAGATAGATATTATGAACCTCACTTTCCATAAGAAGGAGGAGACTCAAAAATGTAATTAATAAGGAAACTTATCTAATTATTCTGCTTATAATCACTATGCTCTACTACACTCGCTGCTTAGTAATGTTTTATGTAAAATCAACCAGTGATCTCCACCATTGTCATTTCATACTCAGAAAAGCAGTGTACCATTGGAAACACATGCCACATGAAAGAGAGAATTCCCATGGGAAGCAGACTGTCGCATCTGAATAACAAAAGTCTCACAGAAAGTTGACAGCTACGTCTGTTCCAGTATGTCTGTGTTACATCCCTATCACCTCCTCTTCCAACTCTGCCCTCCTGGCACTTATGCTTGTGTGACTGTGCCACACCTAATCACAGAGGAGGGGCATTTACTCTTGTCCCTCCCTGTTGCTGTTGTTCCTTCACTAAGTCATGTCCAACTTTGTGTNGAATAAATAAATTTATATTTATAAAATAAAATAAAATGTATACCTCAATAAATTTTAAAATCACTTAAAAAATAAAGTGGGGGAAACTATGATTTGTGTTTTATTTTAAAACTCTGCTTTGTATGTTTTCTTCCAGAACAGATACAAAAATATCTCTATTGTACCCTCAGGTTTTAAGGGTCCAGCAGATGTAAAACGCATTTATTGTTAGCAAAGTGAAAGTGTAGAAAGTGAAGTCACTCAGTCCTGTCCAACTCTTTGAGAACCCGTGGACTGTAGTCCGCCAGGCTCCTCTGTCCATGGGGCTGTCTCTTATACA
>SJYW01028666.1:282960-320284 GCA_006410735.1 Raphicerus campestris | reverse complement strand
CAGATGAATGGATAAGAAAGCTGTGGTACATATACACAATGGAGTATTACTCAGCCATTAAAAAGAATACATTTGAATCAGTTCTAATGAGGTGGATGAAACTGGAGCCTATTATACAGAATGAAGTAAGCCAGAAAGAAAAATACCAATAGAATATACATACATATATATATGTGTGTGTGTGTGTGTGTGTGTGTGTGTGATTTTGAAAGATGGTAACAATAACCCTGTATGTGAGACAGCAAAAGAGACACAGATGTATAGAACAGTTGGACTCTGTGGGATGATTTGGGAGAATGGGGTTGAAACATGTATAATATCATATATGAAATGAGTCTCCAGTCCAGGTTCGATGCATGATACTGGATGCTTGGGGCTGGTGCACTGAGACGACCCAGAGGGATGGTACCGTGCAAGGGGTGGGGGTGAGAGGGAGGGGGGTTCAGGATGGGGAACACATATATACCTGTGGTGGATTCATGTTGATGTATGGCAGAGCCAATGCAATATTGTGAAGTGATTGGCCTTCAATTGGAATAAATAAATTTATATTTATAAAATAAAATAAAATGTATACCTCAATAAATTTTAAAATCACTTAAAAAATAAAGTGGGGGAAACTATGATTTGTGTTTTATTTTAAAACTCTGCTTTGTATGTTTTCTTCCAGAACAGATACAAAAATATCTCTATTGTACCCTCAGGTTTTAAGGGTCCAGCAGATGTAAAACGCATTTATTGTTAGCAAAGTGAAAGTGTAGAAAGTGAAGTCACTCAGTCCTGTCCAACTCTTTGAGAACCCGTGGACTGTAGTCCGCCAGGCTCCTCTGTCCATGGGGTTCTCCAAGCAAAAATACTGGAATGGGTTGCCATTTCCTTCTCCAGGGGATCTTCCTGACACAGGGATCAAACCCAGGTCTCCCACATTGCAGACAGATGCTTTAACCTCTGAGCCACCAGGGAAGCTCAAAGAGATGGACTTAATTGGTTTTACTCTGATTTAAGAAGTCCATTTCTGCCCATCTTAGATACTCAACTTACCTTTTAATTTCACACTTTCTTGCCTTTATTTTTGCTGTTCTAATCACTTGGACTGTTCGATTATCTTTGTTATGCTTGGTTAATAACTATTTACTTTGCCAAGGCAGTCTTTGCTTCAAACGTCTATCCTTCCTGATTTAGTTGATATACTCTATTTCACTTAATATTCCAAGAAAGAGTAATATGGGGAACTATAAAGCAAAGAATCCCTATATCAACAATCAGTCCTTATAATTAATGCCTATTATCTTGAACACAACAATTTAGGCCTTGATATCCAACCACTTTTAATGGCAAAGTGTCTTCATTAAATAACAGAATATATTAATGTCTAACAGAACATTAGTCAGTGATTAATCAATAAACAGCTAAATTAAAGGAAAAACTCTTTGTAGCTGATTACTTTTTCAATCTATAAAAGTTTTGTTTTTATTAAATTTCCATGTGTTATATTCCCCTAACCAAATCATAAATTTTTAGTAGGTATTCCCAAATCTCAAATATTATAATACAGAAATTTTAATTTTGTCTCAGTAAAATATTGCATTCTCAGAAGTTGTTACCATAGAAATACATTACTCAATATTATGTGTTTTCAACTGAGCTTCAAAAAAATTTTTACTGTTCAGACCAAAGAAAAAAAAGACCTGCTCCCTCAAATAATGCATTTTTCTTCTAATTCTGCTGCATACATTCAGAGTTGTGAGGCCAATTTTTTTTAGTATCCTTAGAACCTGTACCTACATTATAAATTAAGGACTGCTTTAGTCATTTTAGAGATTCTCTGTGGAGAATAACAACTAGATTTCCTCTGTATTTCCCCAACAGGTCAAAGGAAAAAGCAAATTAAGTGAAAAAATAAAATAGCTTTTCTTCTTCTCCAAATGATGTTTCTAAGAATATTAGAAAATTCTAGTAGTTGGAGTGAACAAAAGGATATATTGCAACATAGAAGTATCTCTGATGTTATTAGAATTTTTGTCTGTTTGTGGAGGGTGACAGTGATAACAATAGACATTAAGTGCTCACTGAGTGCCATTGTATGTGCTAGGGACTATGTAAGATGCTTAGGAATCAGTTATGAGAGAAAGCTGACAGTCTGTGGATTTAACGACATCACAGCCTTAAATGGTGGCCCAGTGGTAATAGAATCCACCTGCCAATGCAAGAGATGCAAGAGATGTCTGTTGTATCCCTGGGCTGGGAATATTCCCTGGAGCAGGAAATGGCAACCCACTCCAGTATTCTTGTCTGGAGAACTCCATGGACAGAGGAGCCTGGTGAGCTACAGTGGGTCACAAAGAGTCAGACACAACTGAGCAGGCACTCCCACAGCCTCTTAAACATCCCAAGTACTCTCATTAGATGATCTCAGATATAAAGAAGCAATCAAATGGTTTCCCAACTTACCCAATTACATAGTTTTAAGAGCTCACTTGTTTCCCAAAGTAAAGTTTGTTGTTGGCTATTCCCAAAACATCTAATAAAATTTTAAAACTAGGATTTTTGCCATTTTAATGTCAGGGTATTACCAAATACACATACACACACTTTTTTTTTTTAATTCTATTTTGTGTTGAAAAAATGAGAACAAATGTCCTAAATTAGCAAAGAGATCCAACCAGTCCATTCTGAAGGAGATCAGCCCTGGGATTTCTTTGGAAGGAATGATGCTAAAGCTGAAATTCCAGTACTTTGGCCACCTCATGCAAAGAGTTGACTCATTGGAAAAGACTCTGATTCTGGGAGGGATTGGGGGCAGGAGAAGGGGATGACAGAGGATGAGATGGCTAGATGGCATCACTGACTCGATGGGCATGAGTCTGAATGAACTCTGGGAGTTAGTGATGGACAGGGAGGCCTGGCATGCTGCGATTCATGGGGTCGCAAAGAGTCAGACATGACTGAGTGACTGGACTGAACTGAACTGAACTGACAAGAGAGAAGACAAATGGAAGTAATAATCATTCATTATTAACATGAGGAGTACTCTTCACTCTCATTCTTACAAATTCCATTGGCTTGAAGGTGAAGTGGCTCAGTCATATCTGACTCTTTGTGACCCCATGGACTGTAGCCTACCAGTCTCCTCCATCTATGGCATTTTCGAGGCAAGAATACTGGAGTGGGTTGCCATTTTATTACTCCCCTAACAGTCATTATTCTTACTGATGTGTTTACCACAATTCAAAGCTGGGGGATAATTCATCTATTCTAATAAGTTGTATCAGGAATCTACAGGGATCTTACTAATAAAAGAGTTATCACTCTCAGATTAAGTATTATGGCTGTTGTGAACAAATAAAGACTGATGAAACCTTTCAGCTTTTGACTTTGTCTCTTATAATAATCAGAATTACAGTTCTCACTTTTGTATATCAATTCATAAAACATAGCTAGTCTTTTTTAATCTTATTTTTTAGAATATTAATAGTTTGCTAGCTGCTGCTGCTGCTAAGTCACTTCAGTCGTGTCCAACTCTGTGTGACCGCATAGACAGCAGCCCACCAGGCTCCCTCATCCCTGGGATTCTCCAGGCAAAAACACTGGAGTGAGTTGCCATTTCTTCTCCAGTGCATGAAAGTGAAAAGTCAGAATGAAATCACTCCGTCGTGTCCGACTCTTTGCGATCCCATGGACTGCAGCCTACCAGGCTCCTCCATCCATGGGATTTTCCAGGCAAGAGTACTGGAGTGGAGTGCCACTGCCTTCTCCGAGTCTGCTAGCTAGTAAGATATAAATATACCAAGTTTCTTTTAAAACAACTTCACTTTAGAGTAATAAATTTGTTTTCTAATTGTGTAAATAACTTTTTAGTTATTTAATATTTTTGTAACCCCGAAGATGTCTATACTATTAAAGAATTAAATTCTGAATCATGTAAATTCCAGGAACTATTTGGCCAGATTTTACTGACTAAATAGTATATCTCTAACACAATCGTATAACTTAGTCCTCTCAGCTCATATCTATGATTTCCAGAAAACAACTTAACCTCATCTGTGGCTCAGATGGTAAAGAATCTGCCTGCAAAACAGGAGCTGCTGCTGCTAAGTCACTTCAGTCATGTCCGACTCTGTGCGACCCCGTGGACAGCAGCCCACCAGGCTCCCCAGTCCCTGGGATTTTCCAGGCAAGAACACTAGAGTGGGTTGCCATTTCCTTCTCCAATGCATGAAAATGAAAAGTGAAAGTGAAATCACTCAGTCGTGTCCGACTCTTCGCAATCCCACGGACTGTAGCCTACCAGGCTCCTCTGTCCATGGGATTTTCCAGGCAAGAGTACTGGAGTGGGTTGCCATTTCCTTATCCAGCAATGCAGGAGACCTAGATTCAATCCCTGGGTCCAGAAGATCCCCTGGAAAAGGGAATGGAAACCTGCTCTAATATTCTTGCTTGGAAAATCCCGTGGACAGAGGAGCCTCGTTGGCTATAGTCCATGGGATCACAAAGAGTTGGACACGACTGAGCAACTAACACTTTGATATTTTCTTCTTTTCATAATGATTCATTCAGGCAGTGTTTATCCTCTCACAGGAGTTTCAAGACTTTATTTTTCTTTTTAGACTATTTACATACTGTGAAGCCTTAATACTGACACAAAATTCATTAAAGAGAGAGTTCTTCAAGGACCTATGAGAAACAAAAATGTAAAGTTCATCCACAAATCTTAAGTACTCTCTTATATGTAGGACACCAGAGAACTGGAGATACTAAGGACATAATTAATGTATTATTAATTATTAATATATAATATAATATAAATGCATCTTGAATAATTTTCTGTATATTTGCTAAGACTCACAAAATAAATCTTTATCTAAGAAAAACAAAATATTTTTAGGTTGTAAAAACCTATTCTTTTTGTAATATATTCAGAGAAATGTTAATACAGTTTGATATTAATATACATATTGATACAGAAATATAGTATTACCTTCAGGAATTAATATTTTCATACTGCTTTTATCATGCTCAAAAATATATTAACATGGATAATCTGCAAATTTGATCCATTAATTTATTACACTAACTAAACTAATTATATGCCCATTAGGTATGTGGTTCATATACTCATATGTAATAGAGAAAAGGCACAAATATGGT
The DNA here is from genome assembly GCA_006410735.1 of Raphicerus campestris. Taxonomy (NCBI): domain Eukaryota; kingdom Metazoa; phylum Chordata; class Mammalia; order Artiodactyla; family Bovidae; genus Raphicerus; species Raphicerus campestris. Next base: position 315,136 of record SJYW01028666.1, on the reverse strand, counting down.
GAATGAATATAAATTATAGTATTTGGAGGACTGGAAGAAGCACAAGCTGGAATCAAGATTTCCAGGAGAAATATTAATAACCTCAGATATGCAGATGACACCACCCTTATGGCAGAAAGTGAAGAGGACCTAAATGCCTCTTGATGAAAGTGAAAGTGGAGAGTGAAAAAGTTGGCTTAAAGCTCAACATTCAGAAAACAAAGATCATGGCATCTGGTCCCATCACTTCATGGGAAATAGATGGGGAAACAGTGGAAACAGTGTCAGATTTTATTTTGGGGGCTCCAAAATCACTGCAGATGGTGACTGAGCCATGAAATTAAAAGACACTTATTCCTTGGAAGGAAAGTTATAGCCTAGATAGCATACTGAAAAGCAGAGACATTACTTGCCAACAAAGATCTGTCTAGTCAAGGCTATGGTTTTCCCAGTGGTCATGTATGGGTATGAGTTGGACTGTGAAGAAAGCTGAGTGCCAAAGAATTGATGCTTTTGAACTGTGGTGTTGGAGAAGACTCTTCAGAGTCCCTTGGGCTGAAAGGAGATCCAACCAGTCCATTCTAAAGGAGATCAGTCCTGGGTGTTCTTTGGAAGGACTGATGCTAAAGCTGAAACTCCANGGTGTTGGAGAAGACTCTTCAGAGTCCCTTGGGCTGAAAGGAGATCCAACCAGTCCATTCTAAAGGAGATCAGTCCTGGGTGTTCATTGGAAGGACTGATGCTGAAGCTGAAACTCCAATACTTTGGCCACCTCATGCAAAGAGGTGACTCACTGGAAAAGACCCTGATGCTAGGAGGGACTGGGGACAAGAGGAAAAGAGGACGACAGAGGATGAGATGGCTGGATGGCATCATCGACTTGATGGACGTGAGTTTGAGTGAACTCTGGGAGTTGGTGATGGACAGGGAAGCCTGGCATGCTGTGATTCATGGGGTCGCAAAGAGTTGGACACGACTGAGTGACTGAAATGAACTGGGGGCAAATTTAGAGATAGAATATTTTTCATTCTCTGATTTTGCACTTAATTTCTATTCTGTCTATTATGCCTCATATCTCGATTCCATTTCTAAATGCCATTTACCAGAAACAGAGCATAATCTTTAGAGTTCCAGGAAATGTTTGAAGCCACACATGAAATAGATTTTCTTCTCCTCCTCCAAAGTCTTCGTTAGGAGACTACCACTTGTCTGTTAGGTCTATCCCATGAGGCATATTGGACAGAAATGTGGCTACCAATAGCAGTTTGCTTATCAGTCACTTCTGAGTATTCTTCAGGTCACTAAAAGCTATCAGAACATAATGTGGTGGAGCAATCTGGTCATTAAACATAATTTTTTTTAAATTGTTCCACTCTACATATTATGCAGATAACTATCACAGAAATCTGTATTGTGGATGATTTTTAAAAAGAGGGTGAAAATGCTAATATCTTTCTATAAATTAACACTATGTCATCAAATAAAATTTCCTTTATTAACAGAAATTCTATGTAAATTTTTTACGTAATGTGCTGGAAACTAATTTATGAGTGGTCATAGAATACCACACAGCTGGATGCTCCTCAAAGATCTGCTGAAGCATGCCNATAAATAAAAAGAGGGTGAAAATGCTAATATCTTTCTATAAATTAACACTATGTCATCAAATAAAATTTCCTTTATTAACAGAAATTCTATGTAAATTTTTTACGTAATGTGCTGGAAACTAATTTATGAGTGGTCATAGAATACCACACAGCTGGATGCTCCTCAAAGATCTGCTGAAGCATGCCTCCTTTAATCAAGAGCATTTGGATCTTTCTTCAGAAGTCTTGCAGTGATTTAAAGAATTTGACCACAGCAATTACCAAACTCACACATCACACAGTTTCATTAAAGATCCTTTCACTGCTCATTAGCATCAGCCAGATATTACGTAAGCATTCTCTATTACTACTTAGAGCGTTATTATTTTTTTTATGCTACATGTTTCCAGTAGATTACATTACCTGTCAAAGATTATTGTATAGTTCTGGTGCTGTGTACTGTGTTAAAAATGTGAGGACTCACAGGAACTTTGTATCCCTAAATATGGCATTGATTTAACAAACTATGTGACATCATAGAAGATAGCCTTCACTTCTTAAAAGATGGCTAAATATTATTCTAATTGGAACTTATTCTATAGTTTATTTATTGTAAGGGAATACCATGACATTTTTCATTCATCCAGAAGTGATTATTAGCTTTTTAAAGCAATATTATAGAAAGCATTGTTGTATGAGTCTCACTTTACACCTTTAACATCACAGATAAATAGTGTTTATAGTTTCTTTTATAGTAATTATCACTCACATGCAGAAAATAACACAATTCTGTAAAGCAATTATCCTTCAATTAAAAAAAAATAAATTTTAAGTAAAGGAAAACAACCTGTTATATAGAGACCTGCTTTGTGGTTGTCAGATGTCTAATCAGTCCTGGATTTGCAAATCTGATGGCAAAGCTGTTCATTACAAGTTTAAGGTGAAAGTTTAGATTCAATTGAATAGGGAGTCCTTCCAATGAGAAAATTCCCACTGCCTTATGAAATTTTAACATGGACCCTGGAAGAAGGCAGGACATTTTGATCAAAAATTCCACTACCACCATCCAAAGTGAGAATGAGGTAACACCTGAAAATGAAATCAGGGTGCTGCAGAAGGGGAAAATAAATACTGAACAGGCAAAATGGCAAACAAAAAAGGAAGTCATTGTAAAGCTTAAAAAACTATAATTCCAAGCATAGCATGAACTAATTACCATTACTATTGTGAACCACTACTATTGGAGGTAACACTTAAAAAGTTCTTTATACCAGGTAAGCACCCAGTAAGTACAGGAAATAGTGACAGTGAAAGTAACCATTATTATTTTTATTAACCCACAAAATACATATTGATACTTCAAAAGGATATTTTTGCAAATGAGAACTAACTGACGGGGAACTTGATTTTGGGCCTGAAGATTTTAATATGGGAAGCTTTAAAATAATATAAAAGTATGAATAAAGAATTAGATACAGGATATTGGAAGGACTCTCTTAGTTTGACTCTGAAAGGAAGTATTATCATTATAACACTACACTTGAGAAACATTAAACATGCAATGTTGAGACAGTTGATCAAAAAAGTCACCCAGTTGGTGAATGATGAGCTAGGCATCAAGCCTGATATTGTGTTTTCATTTTGCAGAGAAGTCTCTGTCTCACTGAGTTTATGTAACCTGCCAGATTGCCCAGAATTACTGAGTGTTGAGAACAAGATTAAAAGCCAGATGTGTCAAACTCTAAAGTCTATAGTCTCTACATTGAGCTTTTGATGCCAACTTGTGAATCATTTTACACAGGATGCTAAATTTTTTTTTGTATTTTAATTATTTTTGATCAAAGAATCAGACAAATGAGAATTAGCCTGGACTCTGAAGGAAATATGGCTAATTTCAAAGGTGAAGTTGCTATTTTCTAAGGACATTTTAGCAGAGGTTATTTTTTATATGCTTTAAATCTTTATAAATCTTATTTGTAACATAATTGTATATCCACCAGTCATCTATTGTGTCATAGAGCATTTGATATTTCTCAACTAAAATTTCCATATTAATTTTTATCCTAAGATTTTGAGTTTTAAACAATTTCACATAATAATATAAATAATATAAATAACCTATTTTGGGGAGCTATAGACAAACTTTGTTCCAACGTTAGAGTTCAAGAAATTGTTCTTTTTATTTGGATTACTATAACTCTCCATAAACATCTTACCCCTTGCATTGTATTTGCATATGTAAAAAAGTAAAATTGATAAGAACAATAAACACCAATGAAAGAGAATAAATGAAAAAATGAATTAACGTCAAATGTATCAATATATTGAGACCAGAATAAACCTAGGCTTCCGTAATATGTAAACCAAGAACTTCCAGATGTGCAAACTGGATTTAGAAAAGGCAGAGGAACTAGAGATCAAATTGCCAACATCCATTAGATCATAGAGAAAGCAAGAGGATTCTAGAAAAACATCCGCTTCATTGTATACAGTAAAGCCTTTGACTCTGTGGATCAAAACAAACTATGGAAAATTCTGAAGACATGGGATTACCAGACCACCTTATCTGTCTCTTGAGAAACCTCTATGCAGGTCAAAAAGCAACAGTTAGAACTGGTTATGAAACAATGGATAGTTCAAAATTGAAAAAGGAGTAAATAAAGACTATATTGTCACTCTGTTCATTTAACTTATATACAGAGTGAAAGTGAAAGTGAAGTACCTCAGTCCTGTCCAGCTCTTTACAACCCCATGGACTATAGCCTATCAGGTTCCTCCGATCATGGGATTTTCCAGACAAGAGTGCTGGAGTGGACTGCCATTTCCTTCTCCAGAGGATCTTCCTGACCCAGGAATCAAACCTGGGTCTCCCGCACTGCAGGCAGACGCTATACTGTCTGAGCCACCAGGGAAGCCCTATATACAGAGTACATCGTGAGAAATGCTGGAGCGGATGAATCACAAACTGGGATCAATATTGCTGGGAGAAGAGATCAACAACCTCAGATATGCAGATGATACCACTCTAGTAGCAGAAAGCAAAGAGGAACTAAAGAGCCTCTTGATAAAGGTGAAAGAGGAGAGTGAAAAAGCTGGCTTAAAACGTAACATTCAGAAAATGAAGATTATGGCATCTGGTCCCATCACTTCATGGCACATAGATGGAGAAAAGTGGAAACAGTGACAGATTTTACTTTGAGGGGCTCCAAAATCACTGAAGACAGTGGCTGCAGCCATGAAATAAAAAGACACTTGGGAGAAAAGCTATGACAAACCTAGACAACCTATTAAAAGCATGGACGTCACTGCCAACAAAGGTCTAAATAATCAAAGCTACACTTCTCCCAGTGGTCATGTACAGATGTGAGAGTTGGACCATAAAGAAGGCTGACTGCTGAGGAATTGATCCTTTTGAACTGTGGTCCTGGAGAAGACTCTTGAGAATCCCTTGGACAGCAAAGAGATCAAACTAGTCAATCCTAAAGGAAACCAGTCCTGAACATTCATTGGAAGGACTGATGCTGAAGCTGGAATTCCAATACCTTGGCCACTTGAACGAAGAGCCGACTCACAGGAAAAACCCTGATGCTGGGAAAGACTGATGGCTTCCCTTCTTTTCTCAGCTATTTTTAAGGCTTCCTCAAAAACTGTTTTGCTTTGTTGTATTTCTTTATCTTAGGGATGGTCTTGATTACTTCTTCGTGTACAGTGTCACAAACTTCCATCCATAGTACTTCAGGGATTCTATTAGATCTAATCCCTTGAATCTATTTCTCACTTCCACTGTATAATCATAAGGAATTTGATTTAGATCATATATGAATGGTCTATTGGTTTTCCCTACTTTCTTCAATTTAAGTCAGAATTTGGCAATAAGGAGTTCATGATCTGAGCCACAGTCATCTCCTGGTCTTGTTTTTGTTGACTGTATAGAGCTTCTCCATCTTTGTCTGCAAATGATATAATTAATCTGATTTCGGTGTTGACCATCTGGTGATATCCATGTATAGAGTCTTCTCGTGTGTTGTTGGAAGAGGGTATTTGCTATGACCAGTGCATTCTTTTGGCAAAACTCTATTAGCCTTTGCCCTGCTTCATTCTGTACTCCAAGGCCAAATTCACCTGTTATTCCAGGTGTTTGACNAAATGATATAATTAATCTGATTTCGGTGTTGACCATCTGGTGATATCCATGTATAGAGTCTTCTCGTGTGTTGTTGGAAGAGGGTATTTGCTATGACCAGTGCATTCTTTTGGCAAAACTCTATTAGCCTTTGCCCTGCTTCATTCTGTACTCCAAGGCCAAATTCACCTGTTATTCCAGGTGTTTGACTTTCTACTTTTGCATTCCAGTTCCCTATAATGAAAAAGACATATTTTTGGGGTATTAGTTCTATAAGGTCTTGTAGGTCTTCATAGAACCATTCAACCTCAGTTTCTTCAACGTTATTGATCGGGGCATAGACTTGGGTTATTTTGATATTGAATGGTTTGCCTTGGAAAAGAACAGAGATCATTCTGTCATTTTTGAGATTGCATCCGAGTACTACATTTCAGACTCTTTTGATGACTCTGAGGGCTACCCCATTTCTTCTCAAGAATTCTTGCCTGCAATAATAGATATAATGGTCATCTGAGTTAAATTCACCCATTCCAGTCCATTTTGGTTTCCTGATTCCTAAAATGTAGATGCTCACCCTTACCATCTTACCATTATTAATGGACCTAACACTCCAGGTTCCTATGCAATATTGTTCTGCCTTATTGACTATGCCAAAGGCTTTGACTGTGTGGACCAGAATAAACAGTGGAAAATTCTGAAAAAGATGGGAATACCAGACCACCTGACCTGCCTCTTGAGAAACCTATATGCTGGTCAGGAAGCAACAGTTAGAACTGGACANAAAGACTCTGATGCTGGGAGGGATTGGGGGCAGGAGGAGAAGGGGACGACAGAGGATGAGATGGCTGGATGGCATCACGGACACGATGGACGTGAGTCTGAGTGTACTCCAGAAGTTGGTGATGGACAGGGAGGCTGACATGCTGAGATTCATGGGGTCGCAAAGAGTCAGACACGACTGAAGACTGGACTTAACTGAACTGATAAAACATTGATTTTTTACAGTGGACAGTGTAGGATTCATGAGCTCCAAAGAAGATTTAGCTTCAGGACCAGAGACCAGGCTTGATCACTCAAGAGCTTTTGTGTAGTAGAGTTTTATTAAAGTAAAAAGGGGACTGAGAAAGCTTCTGACATAAACATCAGAAGGGGGACAGAGAGTGTGCCCCTCACTGCTGTTAGCAAGGGAATTATATACGTTTTTAATGGGTTATTAGAATAAATTCAAAGGATGTCTCAAGATTGTAAAGATCTTACTAGATCCACTCCCATAATTTATATTTTAAGTTAACAGAATTAGCCAGGTTTTCAGGAAGGAGAAACTGTCCTCAAACAGGATACATTGCTATTATATAATCCTTAGTACAGAGTTTAAACTGAATTGTTTGTTGGGTAGTCATCAGTTCTGGGCTTACAGAAAAAAATTTTATGTGACTCAGACTAAGGAATGTAGAGAGAGAGAGAAAAAAAAAATAAGATGTTTGTCCTTTCCTTCTCCTTGAGAATTCCAGATGCTTATCTCTGCTTCGAGAGCCCCAGAGCCCTTTCTCCTCCTCAAGGACCATAGACTTATCAACCTGCTTAGGAATTGACTCTCTCAGCATTAAGACTGAATTGACTCTCTCAGCATTAAGAGTGTTGGCTATCAATAAATGTTAAGAGAAGTTAGTAGAGACATCTCAATGAATAGACTTTATTTTTATAAACATACTTTTTTTTTTTTTTTTAACTGAGGCAAAATCTAATTTTGGGTTAATGAAATCTTCCAAAGGCAACATTTTTACTTTTGTGTAATTTAGCTTTTTTCAATTATGATCTTTGTTTTTACATAAACCAAAAGCAAATATAACCTAGACAATCAGAATATTGAAGAATCAGTCTTTATGGGTCATACTGGTAGGGTTAATAATTGATTTATATTGTCAAAAGATAAATTGAAAAGTGGTTTATTTTTGTAAATGATCAATGTTACTTCACTGTAACTTATTGATTTTACTGTAGTATCCATACTAATGTTTTTCTTAAAAATTAGCAATTGTTTCAAACAATTTTCTTTGGCTATTTCTATGCATCTAACAAAAAATTAAAAACTCATGAAATAGTCTCAATTATTAAAGGAGAATAAGTAAATAGGGCAAGCTACTAATCCTTGTTGGAATTCTGATTGTAAATTATTGTTCAAATAATGTCTTTTGGTTCTGTACTATCTTCCTAATGAATTTTTTGAGATATCTGAAGTTTGGTCTATAGGTTTAGGGAGAAACATATCTTATAAATTAAAAACCAAAACATTTTCCTAATTTTTTTTTAATCTTATGAGGCTTTGAGCTAAACATAGATGACAAGTACTTAAGATGTGAATTTTTTCTTTTTGTAATAAAATGTTTATTTAGAAAATATTTTAAATGTTGCCTTTTTGAACAAAACAGTTATGCCTGGTAAAGCAACAGTGACATCCAGTGACAGCTCAGATTTATTCAAGGAATATTGTTTAGATTTGCCACATGAGGAAAATAAAAAGTTATTGAATATTGACCTGCACACTTTTTACATGTTCTAAGAATGTGTTCATATAAAAACATCATTGGATGAAAATAAAAAACCAGTCATTTATTAGAGAATGAAAAGCTAAGCCATATATTGAGAGAAAATACAAAGAATTTTGTACCATATGTCAGAAGTGGATTGCAGTTAAAATCAACAATGATATACTACTAAGCACTTATTAGAAGGGGTAAAAAAAAGTTCTTAAGTGATTATACCAAATGCTGGCAAGTACAGAGAGCAAGAATTTTCATTCATTGCTGTTGGGAATATAAAATATTACATCCATTTTGCTGTCAAAGTTCGGCAGTTTCTTACGAGGCTAACCACTGTCTTTATGTTCCAGCAATTATGCTACTTGGTATTTACTCATATAAGTTGAAGGCTTATGTCCACACAAAAATATGCACACAAATATTTATAGTGATTATTCATAATCACTAAAAACTGGAAGCAATTAAATAGCTTTTTAAGTGAATGGGTGAACAATGTGATATATCCATACAACTGGATGCTATCTAGCCATAAAAAGATGAGCTCTCAAGTCACAAAAAGGCACAGAGAAAAGTTAAATGCATTTTTCCAAAAAAAGGAAACCAGTCTAAAAAGACTTTGTATTGTATAATTCTAATTATAAGACATTTGGAAAAAACAAAACTGTAGAGAGATTTAGAAGCTCAGTGCTTATCAGAGAGTGGTAGCAGATGGGAGGGATGAATAGTTGAAACACTGAGGATTTTTAGAGCAGTGAAACCATCCTGTATGATATCGTAATGGTGCGTTCTAGACATGATGCATTTTCAAAACCTGTAGAAGTGTACAATTGTGAAACTTTAATGTAAACCATAGTGTGGTTAATAATAATGTTATCGTTATTGATTCATGAATTGCAACAAATATACCACACCAATGTACAATGTTAATAATAATGGAAATTGTGTGGGATAATATGGAAACTCTCTGAACTATTTTCTCATTTTGTCTGTAGATCTAAAGTCTCCTAAAATTTATTAATTTTTAAAAGTCAAGCAGTAACATCCTTTCAAGATTAACCTTATTCACTGAATGAAAGTCTTTTACTGAATGGTAGATTGTCACCAAGATATTGAATAGCATTATTCATAATTCTTACTGATATGTTTAGTAATGAATATTGAGTAATATGATGACTGTGTATATGCTGCTACTGCTAAATCTCTTCAGTCATGTCTGACTCTGTGACCCCATAGATGGCAGCCCACCAGGCTCCCCCATCCCTGGGGTTCTCTAGGCAAGAATACTGGAGTGGGTTGCCATTTCCTTCTCCAATGAGTAATATGATGACTGTGTGTCTATATGACTCTAATTGCAAAAACTTGGTGTTGGATGTGTTTGGAATGAGAACAACTTCACAGTCATGCTACTTGGTTCTGCCCTTGTCATTGCATTATTCATTATTTTCATCAGTATCATTGACATTGAAAACTTGATCTTATAATCCACCATTTCTAAAAGCACAGTGGGGAAGTGAATGCGATGGATCCTGAAAAAAATCTAACAACTTAATGCAATCATGATAGGCTGAAAAAAATAGACTGTCCAATATAAAACTAACAAGGGTACATACAAAGTATCACATCAATTACAAAATTCTATTGTAAGGTAGAATTTGATAATAAATGTTAGATTCTTAGTTGTACACAGATGCAATATAACCTGTTTGTGAAGAGATTTTTATTTAATCTGCCTCAATTTCTGCTGCTATTCTGTTTTACTTGAAAAAAAAGGGGGGGGGGGGAATGAGCCAACTGAGCTCCAGCTGGTAGACTGCACCTAGAGTACTGTCTTAGGTCCTTGTTGCCTTGTTTTAAGAGGGGCAACTGAAAGCATCTTGATAACAGATGAGGTGTTGAAATATATAACATGAAGGGTGAAGAAACTTGATAATTTTGGTGGGAATGTAATTTGATATAACCATTAATATCTGATATTTGTCTTTCTCTTTCTGACTTATTTCACTCCGTATAATTGATGCTAAGTTCATCCACCTCATTAGGACTGACTCAAATGCAATCTTTTTTAGAGTTGAGTAACATTCCTTGTATTTATGCACCACAATTTCTGTATCCATTCATCTGTCGATGGACATCTACTTCCATGTCCTAACTATCGTAAAAGTGCTGCAATGAACCTTGTGGTACATGTATCTCTTTCAATTATGGATTTTTATATGCCCAGTAGTGGGATTGTTGCATCAGATGGTAGTTCTATTCCTAGTTTTTCAAGGGATCAAACCACTGTTCTGCAGAGTGGTTTGTAAGAATTTTCCACAGTTTGTTGTGATCCACACTTCAAAGGCTTGAGCATAGTCAATGAAGCAGAAGTAGATATTTTTCTGGAATTCTCTTCTTTATTTATGATCCAGAGATGTTGTAAATTTGATCTCTGGTTCCTCTGCCTTTTCTAAATCCACCTTGAGCATCTGGAAGTTCTCGGTTCATGTACAACTGAAGCCTGGCTTCAAGACCTTTGAGCATTACTTTATTAGGCTGTGAAATGAGTGCAATTGTGTGGTAGCTGGAACATTCTTTGGCATTTCCTTTCTTTGCGATTGGAAGGAAAACTGACCTTTTCCAGTCCTGTGGCCACTGCTGGGTTTTCCAAATTTGCTGGCATATTGAGTGTAGCACTTTCACAGCATCATCTTTCAGGATTTGAAATAGCTCAACTGGAATTCCATCACCTCCTCTAGCTTTGTTTGTAGTGATGCTTCTTATGACCCACTTAACTTCACGTTCCAGGATGTCTGGCTCTAGGAGAGTGATCACCACACCATCATTGTTATCTGTGTCATGAAGATCTATTTTGTACAGTTCTGTACAAGGTACATTCTTGCCACCTCTTAATATCTTCTGTTTCTGTTATGTCCACACAGTTTCTGTCCTTTATAGAGCCCATCTTTGCATGAAATGTTCGCTTGGTATCTCTAATTTTCTTAAAGAGATCTCTAGTCTTTCCCATTCTATTGTATTCCTCTATTTCATTGCACTGAATACTTAGGAAGGCTTTCTTATATCTCCTTGCTATTCATTGGAACTGTGAATTTAGATGGGTATATCTTTCCTTTTTTCCTTTGTCTTTCACTTTTCTTTTCTCAGCTATTTGTAAGGCCTCCTCAGGCAAACATTTGCCTTTCTTTGGGGGATGGTTTGATCATGGCCTCCAGTACAAAGTTACAAATCTCCATCCATAGTTTTTCAGGCACTCTATCAGGTCTAATTCCTTGGATCTATTTGTCACTTCCACTGTATAATCATAAGGGATTTCATTTAGGTCATACTTGAATGGCATAGTGGTTTTTCCTACTTTTTTCAATTTAAGTCGAATTTTGCAATAAGGAGTTCATGGTCTGAGCCACAGTCAGCTCCCAGTCCTGTTTTTTCTGACTGTACAGATCTTTTCCAGTTTTGGCCACAAAGAATATAATCAATCTGATTTCAGTTGACCATCTGGTGATGTCCATATGTAGAATCATCTCTTGTGTTATTGGAAGAGGGTGTTTGCTATGACCAGTGTGTTCTCTTGGGCAAACTCTGTTAGGCTTTGTTCTACTTCATTTTGGATTCCAGGGCCAAAATGCCTGTACTCCAAGCATCTTTTGACTTTCTACTTCTGATTCCAGTCCCGTATGATGAAAAGGACATCTCTTTTTGGTGTTAGTTCTAGAAGGTCTCCATAGAATCATTCAACATTAGCATCTTTGGCATTAGTGGTAATGGCATACACTTGGATTACTATGATATTGAATGATTTGTCTTGGAAATGAACCGAAATCATTCTGTTCTTCCTGAGAGTTCACTTAAGGATTGTTTGCATTTTAGACTCTTTTGTTGATTGTGACTGCTATTCCATTTCTTCTAAGCGATTCTTGCCCACAGTAGTATATATAATGGTCATCATCTGAATTAAATTCGCTCATTCAGGTCCATTTTGGTTCACTGATTCCTAAAATGTCGATGTTCACTCTGCCATCTCCTGTTTGAACACTTCCAATTTACCTTGATTCATGGACCTAACATTCCAGGTTCTTATGCAATATTGTTCTTTACAGCATCAGACTTCACTTTCACCACCAGACACATCCACAAGTGCGCATTGTTTCCACTTTGGCTCGGCTTCTTCGTTCCTTCTGGATCTTTTCTCTGCTCTTCTCCAGTAGCATATAGGGCACCTACCAATCTGGGGAGTTCATCTTTCAATGTCATGTCCTTGCCTTTTCAGACTGTTTATGGGGTTCTCAAGGAAAGAATGCTGAAATGGTTTGCCATTCCCTTCTCCAGTGGACCACATTTTGTTAGAACTCTCCACCATGACCAGTCCATCTTGGGTGGCCCTACATGGCATGGCTCATAGTTTCACTGAGTCAGCAAGGCAAAATTATTTTAAGATAACTTTAATGATCTCCAATCATACTTTCCCTCAAAGTTGAATTAGTAAACTTCAAAAGTCTTTTGTATATCCTTTGATACTATATATTCATATGACTATATTAAATATATGCATGTGTAGAAGTTATTTATTTCTTTTACCAAAATATGAACCACAAATAGTACATTGAAATGTAAAACAAACAAACAAACAAAAAAAAACCTACTTTAAGTGAATTAACTATTCTTCAGATCGGAAGGTTTGTTCAGTCTTTCTTCTGTTGATTGATTTTCACTTTTTTTTTTTTTTTTTTTTTTTTACTTTTTAGTTTGTATTGCAGTCAGGCTGCTTACAGACTTCCCTGGTGGCTCAGAGGTTAAAGAGTCTGCCTCCAATGTGAGAGACCTGGGTTCTATTCCTGGGTCCAGAAGATCCCCTGGAGAAGGAAATGGTAACCCACTCCAGTATTCTTGCCTGGAGAATCCCATGGATGGAGAAGCCTGGTAGGCTACAGTCCATGAGGTCGCAAAGAGTCGGACATGACTCAGCGACTTCACTTCACTTCATGCTGCTTACAAGGAATATCTTTGTATATGTTTAGTTACTATTGTGGTTATTTTTATATGATATTCTGAAGAAACATTTTAAAAACTTGGAATGCTAGGTTAAGGATTATGAATCATTTGTTTAAATGATATTACAGATTACACTTTTAAAATTGTAACAAGACTTGTAAGAAAATTAAGAAGAAGTAAGCTTACCCTGTCCTGTTATAGCACTGAGGTGAGGAGGTGAGGTGAAGTCGCTCAGTCGTGTCCGACTCTTTGCGACCCCATGGACTGTAACCTACTAGGCTTCTCTGTCCATGGGATTCTCCAAGCAAGAGTACTGGAGTGGATTGCCATAGCACTAGATACTACCAAATTTTAAATGTTTGGTAGATCTGAAGACAAAAATATTATTTATTTATTGCTTTAATTTGCATTCCTTGGAGTGAAGTTGAAAATATTTTTCATAAGTTTTTGTTGTTATATGTCTTCTGTAGATTTCCTTCTATATTAGTCAAGATAATCTAGGATATGCTGAGGTAATATATTAATCCAGAAACTTTGATGGTATAGCACAGAAGAATTTTATTCTTCAATCATGTTACATGCCCAAAGTGGATTAGCAGCAAGGCCAAATCCGCAATCACTCAAGGGACTCAAACTAAAATTATTCTTCAGTGTTGTATTTGAACCACCTGCATTATTTGTTCCAAGGGAGCTTCCAATGAAGCACAGAATTATAAAAGAGGCCTATCAGCTCATTGCAGCTTCAGTCACTTCTCACACTGGCTAGTCCGATAGCACCAATCTAACCTTCAATAGGGCTGGGAAGTGCAGGCAAGCTGTATTTGGTGAATATTTGATAGATATTAACCATGTCTACAACAATTACCATTTCTATAGCTTGCTATCAGTCTTTAAAAAAAATCAGTTTTCAGGAGCATTTGTAATATTGATTTTTCATAGATTGTTAGCATATACTTGTTTAATGTATTATTTATTTGTCTCTAGCTACTTTGTGGTACTCCTTGCCATGCAAAAACAACAAAAACAAAGTTTTCCATTTTTCTACTATTATTCCCACAAAATAGGTATTCATTTTTTTTACATGTAAATATTTTCTTCATTGATACTGATTTTTAAATAACGATATAAGAATTTGGTTTTCTTCTGTCAGATAATTAATAGACCCCATCAAAAACATTTATTAATCAATGTATTTCCCACTGAACTAAAATATTTCTCTTAAAATACTATATTAGTTCCTTTATAGGGTTTATATCTCTTCCCAAACTACTTTTTATATATTTCACAAGATGCTGTGTGCTTTAATATGACAATATACTTTCTTTTGCATACAATGTTTTCATATTCAAATTTAGTATCTCATAAATCAACAACAGAAGCTCATCTTCCACTTCTTTATAATTTTATTAGGTATAATTCTTTGGAACCATAAAAACCTATTCAAAATCTAAGGTAAAATTAAATTATTGTGGAATAAGGATGAAAACAATTTTAGCAAATACTTTTTGTCATATGGTTTTTCCTTGTTAATATGCATATGTAATTACTTAAGATGCCCTAATTTTGAACAAAATTTATATTTTTATCTAAATCCTTTCTCTTTCTGGTATTATTCCTTTCATATTATGGGAGTCTACTTTTCTGAACAAAGTATTTAGAAAATTAATAATGTTAAGTGAATTTTTCTAGAGTTTATCATGTTACAATATTAAGATTTTGATAAATGCATTAAATAACTTGAGAAAAGTTCCATTTTTCTGTGATCTAGAATACTTCATATTGGGCTTCCCAGGTGGCACTAGTGGTAAAGAATCCACCTGCCAGATGCAACAGACGTGGGTTCTATCCCTTGGTTTGGAAGATCTCCTGGAGTAGGAAATTGTACCCCACTCCAGTATTTCTCCCTGGAAAGTTCTATGGGCAGAGGAGCTTGGAGGGCTACAGTCCATGGGGCCACAGAATCAGACATGCCTGAGCACAGCCCAGCACACTTCATATCACATAGAGCTTTAATGTTTAATAAGCGCTCAACTATAGAATAATAAGTATCTTATAGCTCTCTTAATGGGAATGTTCTAGGTATGTTTCCAGTTGGTTTCTGTAATTGTTTATTATTCAGTGATTGCTTTCTATGTTTTTGAAGTCATTCTTGATAGTTTACATTTTGATAGGAAACCATTTGTTTCTTCCAGGTTTTCTAAGTTATTGCCATAGTATTGCTCATAATATTCTACAATTCCTTCATTCTCTATCCTCTTTTTTCTAAAATTATATCTATTTATCAATATAAGCATTGCATAATTGTGCTGTCTCTTATAGATTTTTTGTCGTTTGTTCCAAGTTTATCTAATTAACATTTTAAAAGAAGCTTTGACCAATTGGTTTAAGCAACTTTGTATTGTTTTCTGTTTAATTATTTTAACTTTAATTGATTTGCATTCTCTTTTTCTTTTTTTTTGCTTCGCTTTTTTTTCTAACATTTTAATTTGAATATTTCATCAGTTTTTATGTTTTTCAATCTACATTGGCTATATTAGGTCAGTTTTATAATAAATTCTTCTAGTTAAAACAATATTTTTAGTTGAAATCCCATTTATGACTTGATTTTCTCTTTGATTCCAACACTTCATCTTATTTTATTGTTTGAAAGGAAAGAAAGCCTTAATTTCAAGGAAAGAAAAAATACCAAGTACAATACAAAGCTAATACCCACTCAGTAGCGAGGTATGTTTTCCTGAGGGATTTCACTGTGTTTATTTCTCTAGCATTTTTCCATTTCTGACTTTTTATGTGGCCTTCTGTGAAGAGTTTCCTCATCCCAGCTGTTATCATATTTAATCCAGAGTTACCAGCTTTTGATCTGGTGGTTCCTAGACACAAGTTAATGAACATAAAGCTTTCTAGTATGTCTGAATCCCATCCTGCACCCGAATTGGAATTAGTGTTCTCATCCCTGGTCAGTCCTGAATTGTTTTCAACCCTAGCTTCATCCTGCCTCTCTCTCAGAATAGCAGAACAATTACTAATGTTATCCATGGGCAGATTACTTACTGGCCATGGATAACTTACTTACTTACATATCCAAATTACTTACGTCCCACACAAATTTCAATTGACTCATTTTTCCTTTTCTATCTCTCTTCTCCCTTCTACCCAAGTAAATTNAATAGCAGAACAATTACTAATGTTGTCCATGGCCAGAGTCCAAATTACTTACATCCCACACAAATTTCAATTGACTCATTTTTCCTTTTCTATCTCTCTTCTCCCTTCTACCCAAGTAAACTATGGTGGTTTTCTCTGGGGAAATATTTACATTAAAGAACTCTTTTTTCTCCTAATTTAAATATTAGATTTTTGTTTTAAAACTAACTAGGAAAAATAGGATAATCTTTAAAATGGATAATCATCTCTTTTTGATCCTAATGTTACTCTATGGGATGGCTTAACAGTTCCAGTAAGGGAAGTCATGGCATTTCATTCTGGAAATAGATGAGGGTACTTCCAGTTCCCTCCTGGCCTCAGCCTGAATGGTATAATGTTNTATTAGATTTTTGTTTTAAAACTAGCTAGGAAAAACAGGATAATCTTTAAAATGGATAATCATCTTTTTTTGATCCTAATATTACTCTATGGGATGGCTTAACAGTTCCAGTAAGGGAAGTCATGGCATTTCATTCTGGAAATAGATGAGGGTACTTCCAGTTTCCTCCTGTCCTCAGCCTGAATGGTATAATGTTAAAGTGAAATGGTCCTGACTGATTCTGTATTTTATGCATGGCCTGCTGCAGGACCAGGCAGATAAGGAATTAGAGGTAAGCAGAATAAATACAAAGAAAGAACCAATATGATACCTGATATGCTAAAATTTAAGGATGGAGCTTTGTTGTAACCCAGAAAATGCATATATGCATAGGGTTATAGTAGCAAATTTATAATAACTGTGCAGTACTTTAATATCTTAGTCTGTAGCATTGTCTCAAATTTGAAAGTCCAGTCATCAAAATATGACAGTGATCTTGAGGACCAGCTTGGGANTAAGGATGGGGCTTTGTTGTAACCCAGAAAATGCATATATGCATAGGGTTATAGTAGCAAATTTATAATAACTGTGCAGTACTTTAATATCTTAGTCTGTAGCATTGTCTCAAATTTGAAAGTCCAGTCATCAAAATATGACAGTGATCTTGAGGACCAGCTTGGGAATATCCTCAAAGATTTGGGTATATTGTAAAATATTTTAACATCTTGGGTTCTCTAGTATAAGTTGGTTTAAATCTGACCTGAGTTAGTAGATGGTCCATATCTTATCAAATCAGTCTCTTAGTCCTGAGGATGGGTCAGTTTAGTTAAAGGGTTGTGTCTCATTGTAGGAGGTGGTATTGCAGGTAGGCTCTCAAATTTATGTCTATATAGTGCCTGTTTGCATCAGGTTACTTAAAAAGAGGCATTTCTATAGAAACACAGGGCTTCCTGAGTGGCACTAGTGGTGAAGAATCCTCCTGCAATGCAGGAGACACAGGAGACTGGATTCCATTCCTTTGTTGGGAAGATTTCCTGGAAAAGGGCATGACAACCCACTCTAGTATTCTTGCCTGGAGAAGCCCATGGACAGAGGATCTTGGTGGGCTACAGTCCATGGGGTCACAAAGAGTCACACACAACTGAGGCAACTTAGAATGCATGCATGCACTGTAGGAACAAAGGAAACAAACGACAACAACAAAAATGGTGGGAGCGGACTCTAAGCCCAGTCTGAGTCCCCAGAGTGGCCAGCTGAAATTTCTAGACGTCTAGTTTGAAGCCTCTTCAGATAGAGTGAGTGTAGGCAGTTGAAATCTGAAAGATGTTCTTGGTTTTCAGCTTAAATGTCTGGTAGTCTTTCTGAGTGGCCATATAGCAACAAGCACAAGGATTGTCCATGAGCTATTGTGGTGATTTCCCTGAAGTTTACATTGTTACCCTACTTCAGCTTGTATAGTTTTGGGGAATGGACAGTTGTAGGCTGAGAGTTTCAGAATTCTGGAGGGATCAAGTCAGGAGAAAAAGAAATTGGTTTTTGTTCATAAAGGCATACTTTAACAGATTGCTGTAAGTCATAGTTAGCTTGGGCTTCCCTTGTATCACAGTCGGTAAAGAATCTGTGTGCAGTTCAGGAAACCTCGGTTCGATCCCTGGGTTGGGAAGATCCCCTGGAGAAGAAAATGGCTAACCCACTCCAGTATGCTTGCCTGGAAAATCTCATGGACACAAGAGCCTGGTGGGCTTCAGTCCATGGGGTCACAAAGAGTGAGGCATGACTGAGTGACTAACACTTATTTATAGTTAGCTTAAGAAAGAAAGTTTCCTTAAATCTGGAAAACAAAAGATTAAAGAGCCAGCAGTGTTTCACACAAAAAGGCATAAAAAATGATAATTACATCCATCAATTCATTCAGTCCTATATAATCAATTTTAATCTTGATCGTTTGTTAGCTGTTTTATGAATCTGTTTTTTCTTACAGTTCTGATCTGATGGTATGATCTGAAAGTTATCAGAAACTTGTATTTGTCAGAGTCCTTTCCATGAATCTCTTGGAAGAGGAAACACTTTACAAAAAAGTATCAGAATAAAACAAAACTATCTGTAAATGTCAAAGGACTTAAAAATGTCTATGGTTAAAGATCTGATAAGAGTTCACTATATGTAATTGATAAGGAAATTTGGTTATTTCTCTGATGTAGGACATTTCAAAATGAAATCTGGAATTATGACTGTTAATATTACGTATCAGATTTTTATGGTTTCATAAAATTTGTGGAACACTTTTATTCATAACATATGTACATAAGGAAGATTTAGCAGTATTTGTTATTTGACAGTACTTCCCATGTCAAATAAGCATGTCAAATAAGCCTGTGTGTGCTGGCGTACTAGGTCTCTTCAGTCATGTCTGACTCTTTGCAGCCCTGTGACTGCAGCCTGCCAGGCTCCTCTGTCCATGGGATTCTCCAGGCAAGGATACTGGAGTGGGTTGCCATGCCCTCCTCCAGGGGATCTTCCCAACCCAGGATCGAACTCACATCTCTTACATCATTTGCATTGGCAGATGGGTTCTTTACCATTAATGTTTTTCTTCTATAAGGAGAGAGAATAAATCTTTTGAGATGGTCAAAGTGTCCTCTGGAAATACTAGGGTTACTTCAAGGTTAAAATACTTCATTCAGAATTTGATTTGGGGGAATCCATCAAAAATGTTAAAAGGTTATGTACACATGATTAAATAAGATCATCTATTATTATGAAACAATAATTATCCACTTAACCAAAGTAGTACAAGATTTTAAAGGCAAATACAGGAAGTTACATAGTTGTAAGCAAAAACAATTCTTTTCATATTAAGAAAACTCAGTTTTCTTAAGTATTCAGGACCTGATTAAGACAACATGAAGCACAGAATTATTTTTGCAAAATTCACAATCATTACTTTTTAGCCAGATCACTTAAAAGTCAAAGAAATACATTTAACAGTCTCTAATCAGAGCAGACCTATTCTCCAAAACATTTTATCCTTTTGGCAGATGAGACAAAATTACATTAAGTATATTTCAATACTAAAGCTTATTAATAAAAACTCTTATGATAACAATTCAATTTTAACCAACCTGGTTACCCAAGGCAAAGTTCTTTTTCTCTTTTCTCAACTTGTTTATCATTTTGTCCTTTATTTACGTCTTTCTCATTCTGAACTAACCAGCTTTACTTTAGGATGGAAGATCAAGAAAAGCAAAATAATTACTGGAAAGTTTGGATGACACCACCGTGAGCCCTCTCCATAGGTGGTCATTTCCTTTCCAGAGCATCCCAATCAATCTCTCTTGGACTGGAATCTACCTCTACTTGTACAGGACACACATGTTGTCTAGGGAAAGCCCCTGGCTTTCGGTGTATAATTTCAGAGTTGGCATTTTGGTGTGTATGTCTCTGGAAGCTTCTTTGGGGTTTTTCATTTATCAAGGATTTGCTGTACCTCTTCTGGGTTCTTCAGATGTGCTGTCATCAGATATTCGTGACATTTTTATTTGTCCATTATTATTTTTCTTTTTTTTAGCAATATCATACCAGATATTCGACCCACAATATCCTATTTGGTCAGGGAATGAAGAATGACAATTGTGAAGGAATTGACAATAGACNACCAGATATTAGTGACATTTTTATTTGCCCATTATTATTTTTCTTTTTTTTAGCAATATCATACCAGATATTGGACCCACAATATCCTATTTGGTCAGGGAATGAAGAATGACAACTGTGAAGGAATTGACAATAGACTTCTTTGTATTTTCCCTCTGATAATGCCTCTGATTTTCTTGAGAGGCTGTTTTATTCTCTTGGGTTAGGACATAGTCCAGCCATGACCCATTGACTCAGGGNATCAGATATTCGTGACATTTTTATTTGTCCATTATTATTTTTCTTTTTTTTAGCAATATCATACCAGATATTCGACCCACAATATCCTATTTGGTCAGGGAATGAAGAATGACAATTGTGAAGGAATTGACAATAGACTTCTTTGTATTTTCCCTCTGATAATGCCTCTGATCTTCTTGAGAGGCTGTTTTATTCTCTTGGGTTAGGACATAGTCCAGCCATGACCCATTGACTCAGGGTTCACAGATGGAGGGCTCCCATCCCCCTCAACTGTGAGATTCCTTTCTTCATGCCTTTAGCTCAGAGCCTCTCCTTGACTAGTGACAAAAGCTTTTAGGTTCAATCCACCCTCCTTAGCTCTTCATGGTCAGCATATTAGTAGTTAATTAAGGCCTTTATAAATAGCGGTGTGATTACCTCATTAAACCATATGGCCTTGATCTCACTGCTCTTAGATTACTGAATTATCATGGCAACCTTTACACTTTGATACCACAGGTAACATGTGACAGAGGCAATACCCAAAAGCACATAGCAGTGGGACAGAACTTCAGCAGACAGAGTCCCTTCCCCAGATGGTGTTATACACCTGAGTTAGGTGATTAGTAAGCAAATTGCAGGTAAAAGGCATTCCCCTTGGTTAATTGCAAAGATGATCTTGGAGTCCTGATGACTATGCCAATTGTTTCATGCTGGTCTCAGTCTATCAAAAACCAGTATTATGGCTGGATTGGTCCTTATGGTTCTCATTGTGATTACAAGATGCCCTGTAGCAATAACCACCAGGAAACTTTGTAAAAAGAAAAGATTTACTGCTTATAAGACCTGGATATTCCATGGCGCACCTGGGGCAGCACTGGAAGGTCTCAAACTGACAGACTGAGAACTGACCTGGGGTTCAGCTTTTATTGAGGTTGAGGGTGGGGGCCTTGGGTTGCGTGGGTTCACCATTTATTAGTGAATTTAAAACATGAGAGTGGGGATTTAAAGCAAGGAAAGAAAAAAATAAAGTAGTGACCCAAATGGTCAGTTATTGAAACCAACGAAGATCTCTAAATAAAGGAGCTTCAATGGGGAAAGGCCACCTGGTTCTTTACCTGGTCATATGGCTGGCAGTGTATATATTCCAGATAGTATCTTTGAAGTAGATGCCTGTTTGAAGTGGATGCCCCTTTGAAGTGGTGTATCAGCAATCAAAGCTTGGGTAAGGCATATGCATTACAAAAAAAGAAAAAAAAACTGTCAGGAGTTTATAGTACAGTCACTTCAGATCACTGATTCAGAAACAAGAACCAGAAAAGGAAATTTAGTAATAAAAAACAAATTGTATAAGTCACAGATGGCAAATTTCTAGTTATGTGCAAGGACAGAAAGAAACAATCTCGACAAGAGCACATAAAATGCAAATCTACAGTCTGCAGTGCATCACAGGAAGTTCACAAGTAAGCAAATTATTTAAGTGTATAACACAGACTACTGTGTGAAATAATCATTCTATTATATTAAGTACAGGTTCTCTATACATTTACAATTTGTGCAGAAGATGAAAACAGAATATAATCAATTGGAAGTTTCAGGAAGCAAATTGATTAAGTAGCATCGTTTTAAAACACTAAAATATTAGACATGTGATGGAATATTAAGTGATCTGGATTTATTCTCTTTATTAAAGAATATGAATGAAATTGGATAATTGATTGAGTACATAAAAGGTTTTTCCAAATAGAATGATGACTGTTTTACTTTTAAAGAAACAATAGGATTTATATGCTATTTAATGAGTACTTTCTTTTCAAAATGATAAACAAGAAAGCATTGATGATAGAAACTGTAGATTTTCTCTTACTCAGTCATTCGGCAAAAGATAGGGGTCTGCTTATCCAAAGTAGCTTAATACATGTGGCCTAGCTTCCCTGATGGCTCAGCAAGTAAAGAATCTGTCTGCATTGGTGGAGCTGCTGGAGATGTAGGTTCAGTCCCTGGGTTGAGAAGATTTCTGAAGGAGGAAATGGCAACCCACTCCCTTAAAAAAATCCAGTGGAACGAGCAGCCTGGCAGGCTACAGTCCACAGAGTTACAAAAAATCAGACACAACTGAGAACAGTGATGAAGTGCTGTGAATTACACAGCTATAGTCTCCATTTGAAACTGTGGAGCAGATACACAAGTTAGCTAATATACAAGCCAAGAACTCTTGGCCCAATTATGGATCTTAGAGAGTATGAATCTAATTCCAAATTTTCATCTTGAGGTGACCTTAGTTCTAGAAAAGTGACAGGGCTGCATTATATGAGCTTGGACTTACTCATTAGACAAGAAAAACTGACTCATAACTCAACTCCCTAATAAATGAGAGACCTGTGTCTGAGGCTGAATGGCCCAAGGTCTCAGTAGGTGGTCTAAGAAGGCTTCCTGATGAGTGAAATCTGAACTGATAGGCAGAGTTGAGGCAGTTTTCACTTTTGGCAGAATATATTTTAAATTATTTATTTAATTATAATACCAAAAAAAGGCAATAAGCAAGTTCTTTTTTTTCCCTAAGAACTGCAAGATACTCCATGTATCTAGAATATAAGATTCAGCTGGGGACTACGAGATAATAGTTCTAAAGGGAAAGCAATTCTTAGTTTATGAAGTACGTTTTAAGGCAATATTTGGAATTTGTGTTTTATTCAGAGGAAATTAGAACAATATCTTTAAGCTTAGAGAAGTGCAAAGGAAGTGCATGAATATAAGCAGTAATTGGGTGCATTTTCTCTAGAAAATGTAAAAACAATAATAAAATCAACTTAACTTAGTTCTTTTTTTAATGCACCAGCAATTCTAAACAGTCAGTGATAAAATACTTCTCCCAGAAAAATATTTTGTTGTTCTAAACAATTTCTACTGCACTTATGCTGGATTTTAATATTATATATGCAGTGTAGCAGATTGTATTTTTCAAAAACTGCATTATGCAATGGTATTTCTACTCCCGTATGCTCTTCCGAATTTTGCCACTCTCATCAAGAGATGGAAACTTTGTCCCCTCTATTTGCCTTTGTGTGGGCTTTTGTAACTGCTTTGTTGAATAGACTGCAGGAGAAGTGCAGATGGATCTTAAGTATCCCTTTCTTTTAATACTTGCTTTTAGAACCCAGTCACCACTCTTATGAGGGAGACAAGAAATAACTTGCAGAGCTTACATGGGGATGGTCCTGATGACACGTGACGAAGATGGCACTGTCCCCTTCAGCTGACTAACCTGTACACAGGTTTCCTCCTGTCTTCCTGACGTTTCTCTTCTAAGAGCATTACTTTAGAAAATTTGCAGTCATCTGTTCCTTCTCTGCCTTATTGAAATGTAAATCTCCCATACTCCTGACAGTTTTACAACCTAGGAAAATCTTTCTTGAGGATCTGGGAGATATTCCTTTAAAGTACAATCACTCAGAAAGATAGCACTCTTAATGCAGCCATGAAATTAAAAGACGCATACTCCTTGGAAGAAAAGTTATGACCAAACTAGATAGTATATTCAAAAGCAGAGACATTACTTTGCCAACAAAGGTCTGTCTAGTCAAGGCTATGGTTTTTCCTGTGGTCATGTATGAATGTGAGAGTTGGACTGTGAAGAAGGCTGAGAGCCAAAGAATTGATGTTTTTGAACTGTGGTGTTGGAGAAGACTCTTGAGAGTCCCTTGGACTGCAAGGAGATCCAACCAGTCCATTCTGAAGATCAACCCTGGGATTTCTTTGGAAGGAATGATGCTAAAGCTGAAACTCCAGTATTTTGGCCACCTCATGCGAAGAGTTGACTCATTGGAAAAGAATCTGATGCTGGGAGGGATTGGGGGCAGGAGGAGAAGGGGACGACCGAGTATGAGATGGCTGGATGGCATCACTGACTCGATGGACATGTCTGAATGAACTCCGGGAGATGGTGATGAACAGGGAGGCTTGGCGAGCTGTGATTCATGGGGTCACAAAGTCAGACACGACTGAGTGACCAAACTGAACTGAAGTGAGAGAAGGTAGAAGCCTAACTTTGATAAATGCAAATTAGTCAACACATATGACCAAACTCTCCCCTAATTCCAGTACTCTTGCCTGGAAAATCCCATGGATGGAGGAGTCTGGTGGGCTGCAGTCCATGGGGTCACCAAGAGTTGGACACGACTGAGCGACTTCACTTTCACTTTTCACTTTCATACATTGGAGAAGGAAATGGCAACCTACTCCAGTGTTCTTGCTTGGAGAATCTCAGGGAAGGGGGAGCCTGGTGGGCTGCTGTCTGTGGGGTTGCACAGAGTCAGACACGACTGAAATGACTTAGCAATGTCCTCTGGTACTTTTCTACTGACTCACCCTGCGCTTGAAAACTTCCCTCTCTCTCCTTATTGCAGTAAACTTTACCTCTACTACAATATACTTAAATAGAAGTTGTCGGGAGCCATGTTCGGCATTACTGACAAAAGGGAGGCAAGGCCCTAAACTCCCTCTTTTTGTTCTGTAGGCACGGACCCAGAATGAAGGAATTAGGCTTTGTGATCCTGACTTGTTCTTTCCTCTTCTTGGCTGAGTTGACTGAAGAGAATACTAGGGTGCTTATTATTTTTGAGAGGGGCA
Organism: Raphicerus campestris; assembly: GCA_006410735.1. NCBI lineage: Eukaryota > Metazoa > Chordata > Mammalia > Artiodactyla > Bovidae > Raphicerus > Raphicerus campestris. The sequence goes on along the minus strand of SJYW01028666.1, from coordinate 289,897 downwards.
TGAGAAGGCATAAAGCCTTCTGCAGCTGTGCTCAAAGAATAATTCATAAAGTTAATCACTGACATTTGTTCAAGGACTTTTACAAAAGACTGTTCCAGGGTGCGCATGCAGGCTGCAGCTTGAGGCCATGGAAGGGATTGCTATCTGAAGCCCATTTGTGAGAAAAGTTTTTATGGCAAAGGAGTTTGCTCAATTTAGGGCTTAGGAATAATTAAAATAGTTAGAAGCTAAAGATTTAAGGATTGCTGTAATGTTAGCATATTCTACTATAGCTTATAGAAATTAGGGACTTTACAGATATTATTAGCTAGAAGCCCTTTCTAAGAAATAGTGAGCTTAGGATACTGGGGGCAAACAGGACTTAGAAAGATAAGAAATAAGCTGAGGAATGTGGTATGCAGCCCAGACATTAGCATGAGTGACAGTGTATTCACAAGGACCCATGGGAAAAAGTATGTAAGAGAACTGCTGAAGAAGGAACTCCTTTTGAGGGGTAACAACGATTTTTGGAGAAAAATAAATCTAGGTCTATGGGAACTAAAAATATCAAAACTCTGACCTAATACTTTTGTAAAAGTATAAAAGAGAATCATAAGCTTGAAATAAAGAGGAAGTCCAAGAAAAATGAGAGGCTGCCTCAGTTTCTCACTGACACTGCTCACCCCTTCAGGTTGAATCGCTGGCTGCTGGAGCTGGACTCTGGCAAGAAATGAATCACCAGTCCAGGTTCGATGCAGGATACAGGATGCTTGGGGCTGGTGCACTGGGATGACCCAGAGGGATGGTACTGGGAGGGAAGTGGGAGGGGGATTCAGGATGGGGAGCACGTGTACACCCGTGGCAGATTCATGTTGATGTATGGCAAAGCCAATACAATATTGTAAAGTAATTATTTAGCCTTCAATTAAAATAAATAAATTTACATTAAAAAAATAGTCGTTCACACTGTTTCACTGCATCTGATGCATTTTTTTTTCCTTTGATTCATTATCTGATGAGATCCAAGATGGCAACACCACCTGTTCAACATTTGAGTAATGAATATTAAGATTCCAGCATTCAGCTGTCCACCTAACTGCCCTCATTGGTAATCTTTGGAAAAAATACAAACTTTCCTCACTTAGCCCACACATAACACAGATGTGCAAACTAAATAAATGATTGTAATTGTTTCTAACCACTAAGATTTAGGATGGTTTGTTGTGCATCAACAAATAACTGGAATAGTAAGCTTCTAGTTTGCAGAATTTTGCTAATAATGCTTTATNCCCACACATATCACACATGTGCAAACTAAATAAATGATTGTAATTGTTTCTAACCACTAAGATTTAGGATGGTTTGTTGTGCATCAACAAATAACTGGAATAGTAAGCTTCTAGTTTGCAGAATTTTGCTAATAATGCTTTATAAACATTGATTTGTATGTAGATATTAATTCTGATTAATTCCCATAGTACATAACACTCAATTCACAACTGTCCAGAATCATTTTAACTCACTTCTTGTGCCATTTGATTTCTCTGATGCTAGAGAACCACATTTCTACATTTAATAAACAATTTGTAATCTATGATAAAACAATTATGAAAAAGAAAAAATCTTCATGCTATTTAAACCCTGTCATTTTATGTGATCCTGTAGAGATTGTGTATGTGTATTTAAAACATTGAAATAGAGTATGAACTGGAAGTAATAATAATTTTTGGTAAGTGCAGATTTTATCCCACACATGAAAATTTTTGCAAATTTAAAAAATATTTTAAACCTAAAATGTGCTCCTCTTTTCTTTTTTTTTTTTTTTTAACTGTTGCCTGGTTGCTGCTGCTGCTGCTAAGTCTCTTCAGTCATGTCCGGCTCTGTGCAACCCCACAGATGGCAGCCCACCAGGATCCCTCGTCCCTGGGAGGAACACTGGAGTGGGTTGCCATTTCCTTCTCCAATGCATGAAAGTGAAAAGTGAAAGTGAGGTCACTCAGCCGTGTCTGACTCCTAGCGACCCCATGGACTGCAGCCTGCCAGGCTCCTCCGCCCATGGGATTTGCCAGGCAAGAGTACTGGAGTGAGCTGCCATTGCTACTGGGAAACAAAAAACAAATCAAGAAAATAAAATATTACATCAGAGTTATAATGTAGTAGTTACTTAAATGTTTTGCAGATGTTCCAGTTGTATTAAAATTCACTTACTGAGTATTAGACACTTATTTACATAAAAACTTATTTTATAACACTGTGCCAAAGGACTATACACACAATTGTTAAGTAGATATAAAAATACTGTATAAATATTGTGTTTTTTGCTCCTATAAAATCTTGAAAGAACTTATAATCACTTGCAATATTTTTGTATAACCAGCAACTGGTTCATAGTACTGTAAATTTCAGAGAAAATTGAATGCACCAATATGAAACAAATAAAGTGAGTTTTCACTTGAAATGTTACACTGTTAACCATTGTCATACTAGATAACAGTGGAAAAACCCTTTCAATAGCCAAAATAAACAATAGAAAGTTAGTGAGTGGAAAAAGTTTCTTTTTTTAAGTCTCCATAGATTGTCTTAAGTGACTAATTCCTTTTTCAGTCCTCTCATCCATGTAGGAAGTTGTGAAGCCAGGGCAGCCGCTTCTTTTAAAACACTTTGCTGTTCTCCTCACAGTTAATACAAACACTGCTCCCCAAACTCCTCTCCTCCGGCCAATCCAATGGAGCTCAACAGGGAGAAACAACAATGGCAAAACCCCCAAACAAACAGCAACAACAAAAATATACTAGAAAGCAATTGTAGTAATGTCTGCATCTATTTTGGAATATCCAATATCTCCAATGTTATGTATATGTTAACTTCATGGTCATCTAAAAAATAATTTTGTCATATAAGAGAGGGGGAAATGTTGAATAATTTACTCTTATGTCACATGCTAGGTAGACCACTGGAATGATTATTTTAGATTGTATATTCTGACACTACTGAAACTATGACTATTTTCCATTATACTTAAATCATAGTATCTAATAGATATTTTTAAGTTGATGCATCGAATATTTACATAGAGAGTGACATAATTGGTGTTTTGTTTCTGAAGGATCACACTGATACCAATTTGGACACTAAATTAGAGGAGACTAAGACAAGAATCAAGAAGATCAATATGGCAGCTGTTGAACAGGAGATGAGGAACCAAGGTGGTAGCTGGGGGTTTGGAGGGAATGGAAAAGATAAAAGTACTATTTATGAGCTGTAATCCACAGGACAGATGGAAAAAGGAGGTGTTAAGAGTATCTTTTATAGTATCCAGAAGGATAGATTTAGAAAATTAGTTAGAATTTAGCTGTATACATGATGCTCTAAAAATGTCTCTTTGACTATCCAAGAAGATAATTATATATATAACATTTGTGTTTAGAGAGAAATATTAAAGAAAAATCTTGGGGATTCAATACATATATGCTCTACTTGATATCAAGCATATGCTATCTGAGGTTCAGCCTTTAGGTTAGAAGAAAGAAATGTTTAAAACTTATGAAAAAAGGCAACAATTAGTAGACAAGCATAAAAAGAGGAGTTATTCTGTGAAAAAAAAACTTAGAAAATCATTGGGAAATTTCTAAAAAGAAACAAGGTGTACAGAAATGTCAAGACAGCCATTGTAAACTGCCCATTTGACTTAGCAAATAGGGAGTCAATGCAGGCATTAGAAAGAGGGCCTTCACTAGAACACTGCGGGCAGAAAGATGTTCCTGTGACCGAAGGAGAGACTGCAGAAGTGCAGATAACAAGTATAGAGTATTTCTAGAGTCTTTATTCCAAACACCAAGACAGAGTGTAAAATACTAAATAAAGAGTACGTTTAAGGAAAAGCTTGCTTTCCTTTTTAAAAGGGATGAAACTTGGTTATGTTATTGATGTATAGAAAGAGCTAATGTGGAGAGAAAATGGTAAGAGATACTTGAAGATGTGAAAGGAAAAACCTTCTGGGGAATATATTGAGGATTTACTTATTCGATATTTATCCCAGCTTCCCTTTAGTATTTCTTTCTATACTGCAAAGACAGAAAAGCTTAAAACAAATCCCATATATTTCATGGCTAGAATTCCAAATGCGTTTTAGACTCCATAATCAAATGAACTTATATAAGATTTGAATCAAAACTGAGGTTACTGATGAGAGAAGCCAAGTGTATGTTTCTCTAATTATCTGCACATATTGTGGAAGAGGTAGCATGGTTCTGAAATGAGCAGGTATAATAGACTATGTCTCTCTCTCTGTGTGTGTGCTTTGTATGGATACGCACACACATGCTCACGTGTACCTGTTGGCATTTGTCTGAAAACAGCATCTATGGAGACAACTTGTGTGATGGTTATTGAATCGCTAAATTATGTCAGACTCTTTGAGACCTCAAGGACTGTAGCCTTCCAGTCTGTCTGTCCATGGGATTTTCCAGGCAAGAATAGTGGAGTGGGTTTCTATTTCCTTCTCCAGGGGCTCTTCCTGGCCCAGGGATCAAACACATGTCACATGCATTGCAGGCAGATTCTTCTACTGCTGAGCCACAAAGGAAGCCATTATAGAGACAACTTGTCAATGCAATAGACAAGTTCTCATTATGGAAGGAGCCGCTGATGCTTTTGCAACAGTTCTGCTATTGACAATTTACATTAGAGTCTCTTGACAGCTCTCTCAATGATTTACAACCCATTTAGAACACTGCAAAAATCTAAGTATTCTTTTTAAACCACTTTATTGTTACATGATTTATATACAAAAAGCTATACATATTTAATTTCACATCTATGAAAGTCATCAAATTCTATGCCACAAACATACACATCACCTCCAGAAGTTTTCTCTTACCCTTATTATATTATTATTTCTCTTTCTTTGTGATAAAAACAAATAAGATCTAGCCTCAACAAAATTCTAAGTATACTGTACAACTATTGTTAACTATAGGTAGTATGCTGTACAATAGATCTTAGATTCTGTGTGCGTTAACTCAGCCATGATACATACAACTGAGAAAACAGCTATGAATGAGAAAAGATTGCTAGTGAAGAACAGGAAATCTGATGACATGCTGCCTGGCAGTCTCGTTTTTCTCTCCAAACAAAAAGAAATTTTCTGCTGAGAGTAAATTATTGGAGTAGGAACTTACAGAATATAAATATTTAACTTCACATTGGTGCTCAAAAACTTACTTTTGTTTTTGTAGTTATCCTCGTAGTTCTCTGGTTTTGAAGGGAAAATAGATTCCTGAATGAGGCAATGTATAGAATAATACAAAAATATTTTGATTATAAATTTCTCGAGTGCTGAATAAAAATGTAACTATTCTGATAAAGTCTTTTCTGTGTTTACAGGATAGAATGTGAATAATCCAGGGCTGGGTTGGGTGGAGGTGGAGATAGTAAGCTGCTCTTGTGGCTATGGCTAGGTATTGAAAGAGTCGAGTTGTACATACCCATGGAGATAGGAATGAAGTTGTGAGTCTATATGAAACAGAAAGTTAGAAATATTCCTAGAAAGAAATATGCAGAGAGTTACATAATTACTGAAAAGGAAGACTATGGAAATATCTCTCCATCTGCATGAGTAGATTCTAAGAATATTTTGCTAGGATTAAGCAGAAAACAAGCTTCCCTCAATTACTTAAATCAATGTACATGCCTCTTAAATGAGTCTGAGATCAAATTTACACAACCCAAATATCAATAGCCTCAGATATACAGATGACACCACCCTTATGGCCTAAGTCAAGAGGAACTAAAAAGCCTCTTGATGAAAGTGAAAGAGGAGAGTGAAAAAGTTGGCTTAAAGCTCAACATTCAGAAAACTAAAATCATGGCATCTGGTCCCATTATTTCATGGGAAATAGAAGGGGAAACAGTGTCAGTTCAATTCAGTCACTCAGTCATGTCCAACTCAGCAACTCCATGAATCAAAACACGCCAGGCCTCCCTGTCCATCACCAAATCACAGAGTTCACTCAGACTCATGTCCATCGAGTCAGTGATGCCATCCAGCCATCTCATCCTCTGTCATCCCCTTCTCCTCCTGTTCCCAATCCCTCCCAGCCCCAGAGTCTTTTCCAATGAGTCAACTCTTCACATGAGGTGGCCAAAGTACTGGAATTTCAGCTTTAGCATCATTCCTTCGAAAACACTCAGGGCTGATCTCCTTCAGAATGGACTGGTTGGATCTCCTTGCAGTCCAAGGGACTCTCAAGAGTCTTCTCCAACACCACAGTTCAAAAGCATCAATTCTTCAGGGTTCAGCCTTCTTCACAGTCCAACTCTCACATCCATACATGACCACAGGAAAAACCATAGCCTTGACTAGATGGCCCTTAGTCGGCAAAGTAATGTCTCTGCTTTTCAGCATAATACCTAGGTTGGTCATAACTTTTCTTCCAAAGAGTACGCGTCTTTTAATTTCATGGCTGAAGTCACCATCTGCAGTGATTTTGGAGCCCCCAAAAATAAAGTCTGACACAGTTTCTACTGTTTCCCGTCTATTTCCCATGAAGTGATGGGACCAGATGCCATGATCTTAGTTTTCTAAATGTTGAGCTTTAAGCCAAGTTTTTCACTTTCCTCTTTCACTTTCTTCAAGAGAACTTTAGTTCCTCTTGATTTTCTGCCGTAAAGGTTGTGTCATCTGCATATCTGAGGTTATTGATATTTCTCCCAGCAATCTTGATTCCAGCTTGTGCTTCTTCCAGTCCAGCATTTCTCATGATGTACTCTACATATAAGTTAAATAAGCAGAGTGGCAATATACAGCCTTGACGTATTTCTTTTCCCATCTGGAACCTATCTGTTGTTCTATGTCCAGTTCTAACTGTTGCTTCCTGACCTGCATATAGGTTTCTCAATAGGAAGGTCAGGTGCTCTGGTATTCCCAGCTCTTTCAGCATTTTCCACAGTTTATTGT